>LTAE01004108.1:0-29616 GCA_001647135.1 Pontederia paniculata | reverse complement strand
CCACGCCCTGCCCTCCCCGACGCCATGATTGTGCCCTACAGCGTCCTGCTCTGCCATGCATGCCATGCTTGTGCCCTGTCCCTGCCGTGCCTTGCCCTGCCTACGCGTCACGACTGTGCGATGTCGCGCCCTGCCCTACCTGCGTGCCACGCCTGTGCGCTACTGTGCCCTGGCCTGCCCTACGCGCCACGCCTGTGCCCTATCGCGTCCTGCTCTGCCCTGCATTCCATGCCTGTGCCATGTCCCTGCCGCGCCCTGCCCTGCTTGCGTGCCACGCTTGTGCATTGCCGCGCGCTGCCCTACCTTCGTGCCACGCTTGTGCGCTGCCGCGCCCTGCCCTGCCTGCGTGTCACGCCCTGCCTTGCCCTACGCGCCTGTGTGCCGCGCCCTGCCGTGCCACATCTGTATCTGTGATTATCATGCTAACAATATTTTATCGTCATTTTCTCATCCAGATTAGCTTCAAAATGGATAAATTTGGTCAAGGAGTTGAGTTTCATAGTTCAACTCTTGAGAAAAACAAAGATCTTGATTTTACTGGGTTCACCAAACAGATGCTGCTTGAGATGTGCATATTTAGTGGTTGTGACTATCTACAGTCATTTCCTGGTACGGGTGTTAAAAGGGTCCATTCACTTGTCAAAAGGCTCACATCATATGAGAAGGTAAACAGAAACTATTCAGATCTATTTTATCATATTCCTTCATATGAATGATGGAGTAAATGCATTACCAATAACATCATCTCGTTGCTATAACCATATTTGTACCTGATTTTCATAGGTTGTTGGGTTATGTATGCATGAGCTCACATATTTTTGCTGTGCTAAGAAGAAATTGCATTTACTGTTACATGGATATGCATGTACATTTTTTTATTCTGAAGCATGCACTATTGTTGGGTTTCAGAAGATGATTTTGCTTGTAAACATCAAAAACTATTCTTACATGATCATCTTGATTTAGGCCATTACATTCAACGGCAATAACAGAAAAAGTATCACATTTCAGAAGGTCTATGCCTTTATCTATTGTAAACTTAATAAATATACTCTCTTCACCCAGCATCTTGTTGCTTTCTTTACCCTGTTCTGATAACCTCACTGCTTTCCTGGAGACTATCATCTTCTGTGAATATCACTGAATGAAGTCCTGAGCTTTAAATTTGGCGCATTCTTGTCCGATGCCGCTATATAATCAATGTCATAGGAAACCATAAATTTCACAATATTTTAGGCATGGAAACAACATGAAACTGGAATTTGACCCATGTCTGGCCATATGTAATTAGGATGAACCAGAATTTGTGTATTTTCTTAGTTTCGGTGGCAGACTGATTGGCATCACCAATGGTTACTTTTATGTGAAATTTCCTATTGACATAAAATCCTCACTGGAACCACTATAGGCTTGTACTCTACCCAGCTTAGTCTCCTCTATTCAAAAAACCATGAAAATTGAGGAAACCTTAATTTTCCTTTATGGAGTATGAGACTATACCCCTTCTGGAGAAGACATTATCGGTTACTTGGTTAATTGCTTAATTCAATCTTAACTTGCTTAATTTTGAAATTTGACTGGGGTAATATTCATCTGAAAATTTTCCCTTTATTCACTTAAGTCAATACCAAGCAATGAATTTCATTATGCAAAATTCTATTCCATGGGTCTTTCAGCATGTGAAGAATTATCTACATGCAGTATGCTGAGAGTATCAAGATCAATATTTAGTTCTCTTGCATTGTGATTCTATCCGGGTCCTATATAGGCTATTCATTTGAATATGTTTTCATTGGCATGTAATTACTGATTTCTGATAGCTAGAATTGTCTTCTGTGTTCAAGACTTCAAGTAAGCAACTCCCTGAATTTTATCTTGCAGGTTATTAAGCATTTGAGATACAGTGATGTTTCTGTCTCTCCAATTTATGAAGAAAATTTCAAGAAAGCAATTTGGGCATTCCAGCATCAAGAGTTTATGATCCTTCAAATAAAGATATTGTACATTTATCAGACTTATCTCCTGGATTTTCTGGAGATTTGGATTTTTTAGGCTCATATCCTTCAGCTAGTGTTCAAGATTTCACTTTGGCATGTCAACTATTAAATATTGTCTTCGAAACAATAGTGATATTTCTTAACTTGAGCTTACATGGTTACCTCATATTGTCTTCGAAACTTGAAGATGATTGTCAGTATGTTCTATCTTCATATTGCTTCATCTTTTTTTTTGAAAATATATTACTTTAAGTTCATTATTTTTTATTTCTTTTTCAAGGAGTTATTACTTTGTATTTATTGAAAATAATTATGATATATTTTATTAATTTTACAGGTATTGAAGATATGAAATTAAAGACAAAGAAATGATCGATGTTCGGATAGCGTCTCAACCTCTATCTTTTTTGTTTTAGGAAGAAATAAGGATGCAAAGAATTTTTTGTTGTTCTTTTGAAAAATCAAAACTATAAGGATGTAAAGAACATGAATGCTTAATGTTACAAAACTTGAAAGCTATGAACATTTTGTAGTGAACCGTCTTTTATTTGAAGTTATGAACATTTGATTTGGTACCTCAATTCATTTTAGTTGTGTTAAATTATTGTTGTGAAAATGTGGTTGATAATAGTTTAAATGTGTGGTGAAATGTATTATGATAAATATCTGTTAAATGTGTCACTGTCATGTTTAATGCATGGTAAACAATCGTATGGCGATTATTTTTTTTTGAAAACATGTGTTATTAAGACTTTTAATGACAACTTTTATAGTGGTTGTTAATATCTTTTTATGCTCAATGATAAACTTTAAGGACCAAATTTTTTGTCACTAAAATCATTTAGTGACTAGAATATAGTTAGTCATTAATGTACTTCAACGACGGGTATTTTAGTCGTTAAATAATATAAATGACCACTTATCATTTGGTCGGCAAAAATATTTAATGACCAAATAGTTCGAAGCCAAAAATTATTAATGACTACAATTATTGGTCATAAATGGGGATTAATGACCTATTTAATGGTCATAACGTGATCTTAAAGACCAGATTTATAATGGTCATTAATGACATATAACGACCAACCAAGTTAAATCGTCATTATTGACTTTTAACGGCGACACCTATAACGACCACTCACGACCGGATTTGCTGGTCGTTAATGATTTTTAACGACCGGAAATTCTATATCAGTGACCATTTTTTCCTTAATTAATGTTGTGTTTTGCTGTAGTGGTTGTTCAAATTAAGAAATCAGGCAAACATGTTTATGAAGAATCAATTCAACGAAAAGTCTCGATCGCTATAAAAGTTCTGTAGTAGCAAATAAGATCAATGAATACAAACTAACACAATAATATTCAGAATAGGTTCTGATTACAGAATTCGTCCTAATGATATATGGAACAGAAGATACTCCTCTGGATGTCAAGAAGACNTAGCAAATAAGATCAATGAATACAAACTAACACAATAATATTCAGAATAGGTTCTGATTACAGAATTCGTCCTAATGATATATGGAACAGAAGATACTCCTCTGGATGTCAAGAAGACGCTGGACAACTCGTTAACAGATGATGCTTCACCTTCTCCTCAGCAGTTCTTCGGATGTCTTTGTTCTCTGGCGTTCTTCTCTTCTATCTTCTTCTCATCTCCAGCCTCTAGCCTCTTACCTCCCCCTTTTCAGGTTGAAGACGAAATCCTCTTATACCTAGGGTTTCCTTAGGGTTGAATCAGCATTACATGTGAACTCTTGGATCAAGTCTGCTCTTCGATCAATGGTGATGATGGAAGTCCAATAAAACTTATGCAAATCCTCAGAAATATGATAGGAATCTAATCTTTAAAGTCCTCATTCAAATTCCAAACTTCCTAGCCGTCGAATCATCTCGAAATCTCAAAAATATCAAACTCAACAACTTGGTCACGGCCCATGACAGGACGTCACGACCCGTAATTAAATATGTCTTCATTATTCACCAGGTCGTCACGACCGGTGATGTAATGTCACAGCCCGTAACTAGGGCTCTGGGTAGTTCGACGTCTCGGATTATTCTAACATGCTGCCCGTAACCAAGCATCACGGCCCATAATGATTCTGGACATGCAATCTGTCGCTTCTGTTCGACGCCGTGATGAACGGTGACGCTCAGTGATATGACCTTTCACGGTCCGTAACATAGTGTAATGGCCCGTGACAAGTCTGATTTGAGGTTGTAGCGCTTCGGCATAGGTCGTGATATCATCGTTGTGGTCGTGACAACCTTCATAACGGCCCGTGATATGAAGTCAGGCCTGTAATGCGTGAGGGAATATGCATTGCCTTCGGCATGATCACTCTTCGCTGCTGCTAATGCTGATGCATCACGGCCCGTAACTTATTGTCACAGCCCGTGATGGATCCAGGTTATTGATTTCCTCCTCCCGAGCATGTCCATTTGTAATACAGTTGATTTTGTATCCTTCTTCCACCTTTCCATGTGATTTCCTACAAAAGAACACCAAATATGGGTAGATTTTGGACTTGAACAAATATAAACAAATAAAGATCGAAATAGATGCATGCTATGTGAAAATGGCTTTGAATAATGCATAATGCAAGTCCTAAAATATGTTGTAAAATGCATGGATCACCTCTCGAGAAGGAGGAACGAGGAGGACAACGAAGAGCTAAGCGCGAATAGAAAATAACCTTCTCGAAGAAGGGTATGTAATTAGGATCAATATTAGGGTTCTCTCTATGCAATAGATTAATAATAGGCTTACAACAGATTTATTGTCCTTTTCTCAGAATTAAAATTATCTTAACAAACCGTTGAATTTCCCTCTCCCTGAACACCCTCGACCTCGAAAATCATGTCTATAGACGATGGATTGACCCTCAAACATGAATCGTATCCCTTCCTAACACGGTCCGTGTTTGGCGGATTAATGCTACAAAGAACAAGAAAAGGATCGTGTCACCTGCCCCTAATACACCGCTATATAAACCCTTAAACCATGAAATATTTTTTTCTAAACCTCATTTTTTTCTCAAAGCCGTTAGGTAAACCTCTCCTCCCTCATCTCCCCTCTCTTATCTCTCCTTATATATTTGAAGATTTTTCTCTCCTAAAACATGTTCCATCATGCTTGGGATTTGTGCTAAGAGTATTTAACAGAGATTGATGACATGTGGGAGGGACAGGACAGCCTCTCGCGAAGATGGAATGAGGAGGACAACAAAGAGCTAGGCGCGAATAGAAGATAAACTTCTCGGGGAAAGATATGTAGTTAGGATCAATTTTTGGGTTCTGTCTATGCAATAGATTAATAATAGGTTTATACAAAATTTGTTGCCCTTTTCTCATAATTAAAATTATTTCAACAAATCATTGAAATTTCCCTCTTCGCGAACACACTTATCGTTGAAAATCATGTCTAAAGACGATGGATTGACTCTCAAACATGAATCGTGTCCCTTCCTAACACGGTCCGCGTTTGGCGAATTAATGCCAAAGAGAATAGGAAAAGGACCGTGTCACCTGTGACGTCAATTGTTTCCTCATACTAAAACAAGGCAGGACAGAGACCGTGTGGGTTTCTGACACGGGTCGTGTTCCTCTAATGAACATCACGAAGATATATCCTAACCCTAAAATAGACTGCGTCACCCTATGGCGTGGCGCATGTTCCTAGAGGGTTTCAAGTTGAGTAAAATACTAACACGACGCGGACCACGTCACTTGGATATCTGGATTGTGTTCCACTAAACATCGTCCATGTTCGAAACACGAACTCCTCACATAGGACAACACGGGCTGTGTTGATCATCAATGCGGGCTCGTATTCCCTCACATATATGCCAAATTTATTTAATCTACTCCATTGTTTGCATATGATTGATTGTTTGATTGATTAAAGATTATATGATGAACGGTGTAGATCTAGTTGTTCTTAAACGATAGCCTAGCTCAACCTATGCTAAGGTTAAAAACTTACTAATGATTACGATTGAACTGAAGCATTAAGTGGATGACCCCTAGTAAATTGAGGGATTTATCCCTATTTTTAATACGAACCTCAGACATGGGGTAATTAAGTTTATTCAGAAATAATTGTTTAAGGAGATTTAATTGGGCGAGATAAAGACCACATGGCCGAGCTAGCCATAATGTCATCGAGGGCCTTTCATACTCTTCATTCCATTGATAAGGCTCATTATTGATTGTAATATTTGATTCACCTGAGGCAAGATAAATAGAAAAATGATATGATCCAAAGATTTAGGCTAGCTTAAATATATTGAATCAGAAGGATATGGGCATCGATGCAATTTATATTCATATCATCAATGAATAATGATATTGAAAGATAGTGTTAAAGGTCAAAAATAAGGAATTGTTCTATTAGTCTAACCTAAATTGATAGTTTCCATTATTAAATGATATTCTTTTACATATTGACAATTCAATTTATTATATTTACATATTAAGCATCACATGTCATGGGAGGGTCCTCCCTTGCGAAATAAATTCTGCATGTAAAGAGGTCCAACTAGATGGTGATGGTGCAGCAATGGTGTGATGTTGTTCGTGATGATATGGTTTGCGCATAGCATAGGTTCTAGTATAGTGTAAGTATTAGCTTCCGCATTAATCTATCCATAATGTTGACTAGTCAATTGGTCAAATATCAAGTCAAAGAATGGAAGGACATTCTGCCAGTTGACGTGATGTGATATGCTTATGGGGGCATTACAAAAATGAGACATTGCAGTAAATTTTGTAACAAAATATTCTGCCACAGAACGTATGATAGTCATCCATGCCTTCAACCATCACATCCACGTGTGGCTTAAGTCACAGGTGGATGTGACTAAGAAACCACCGCAAGGTGTGATGGTATTGCCAACCGCCACACTTTTTCTAAGGGATTTTTGTCCGTCTCAAAGTTAAAATGTCACGGTTTTGTTTTCTGTTGCAAATTATGGTGAATGCACTTTTTCATCTCAAATTTCAACTCAACTTGATAAAAAACTTTTACCACCATAGAAATGTCCTTTTCTTGTAGTGTCTAAATATACCATAGATTATAGCATAAATATGTTTTAGACTTAAAAATTGTGGCACCAAAAGGAGGGAGAATTGTTTTGTGCATAGACTCCTAATTGAGTCTACTCTCTATTCTTTTTTTTCCATGCTTCACTCTCAAATTCTCTTTTCTTCTCGTAAAACCAACTTTTGTCTTTTCTCAAATGTCTAGCTAAAATCTAAGTAGTGCAAGAAGTTAGGAAGTAATTTAAATACAATAAGAGACAACCACAAACACAATGATTAATAGTGTTCTGATCTACAAATCTACATCCTCTCTTTCAATTATTCTCATCCGCAGAGAAGATCTCAAATGAATATGATCTATTAATGAATGAATCTTGTTACAGAATTAACTTTTTAACCAAGAAAGGTCTAATATCTTTAGTTACAAACCACAACTTTCTCGAAGACTTGTAGAGCAAGTTTGATGCAGTTGCTTTCCCTCGTACCCAACCACATTGGAAAGTAGAGCTTAATACAACACAATAATCCCTCCTCTCTCACACAACTTCACTATTACAATTACTATTAGACTTTGAGAGCAATAAGAGAGAAAGCAAGGAGAGTTTGTACCATTTTAACAAGTAAGCAACTTGAGCAGAAAACTTCTACAGCTTGCTCTTCAACTCTTTTATATAGAGCAAAATGATTCATAACATCTTCTTCCACTTGATCCCTGTAATGTTCAAATTTAACCTTGCACCTATCTTCTCTTTATTCATGCGAGTGTGTCTATCAACATGGTGACTGTTGCAGCAACCGCATAATGCTACATCAATTTGTAAGTCTGCAAAGTTGTGACTTAATTCTTATATAAATGTTTGACAATTGACAAGGTAGACACACTTCGAATATGTTGATATCATCAAAGTGATATAATAGAACATTGTATTCATACCTTTCTTCACAATTTTATAATTTCTCAATGAGAAAGGCAGCCTACTTTACTGAATAACTTAACAAAGATATTTGTAGCTAACAAAAGGTAAGAATACTTCGACAAATCTAGCTTGATGATCAGGAAATTGGAGGATATTTTATTTTTGAGAAAATAAATATTTGTGTAAACTCGTGTTAAGACTTAAATTATTAATAATTTTAATTTTAAAAAGTAAAATTTATTATTCAGTAACTTCAAAAGTGCTATAGTGAATTTACAGGGATTTGCATAGAAATGGATTAAATACCCATATACACCCTTTGCTTTTCCTCTCTTAACCTATGTACGATTCACTATCTAGAGAACAATTTATCATGCATTAAATTGAGCTCTTTTAATTTTGTTCAAGTCCACATCTTGACTGCCAAGTCATCATCAGTGATAATTATGTTGTTGATGCTGAAGAATTTCTATATTAACAATACATTCTTTTTTTGTATTTTTTGGTTTTGTGTTTGATATGGTTTTGATATTACTTCCATTATTGGTTTGATTAATAAGAACATTCTATTTACGAACAAGACAAACAAGTGTTGCCAATTAGTGCCATTTTGTAATAGTTGTGAAGAAATAAATGCCACAATTAAGTTTGGCCTCCAAAAAAAGTCACCTATGTAGACATAATATTTAATCAGTTAATGACTTCATTATTAACAATCACATGTGTCGCGTGGTAATGTTTAAAATTCGTAATTGTTAATTTTCATAATATTAATAACTATTATAATATTGTTTAAATGTTGCGAGAAAATATTTTTTTATGAAGTTAAAATGTTATACAAAAAATTACCTTTCACTACGTTTAAAAGGCTATTGTTACTTTGACTTAGAAGTCTTAGAAAAGTTACTTTCCACAACTGTTAGGAAGCAGATGTCATTTTTATAACTTTCATATTTTTATCATTTTAATGTCACCATTTATGACGTATCAAGGGCGGCCTTCTTTGGAGATTAGATGCTACGGAAAGAATTTCTTAACATTTGTTCACTTCTTATGCCGCAATTAACATTTAGTAACCTTTAAATATCATAACGATGATATTTCGTAGTGTTTAAACTTTAAACATTTCTGTTACAATGTTTTTATCGAATTCATATTGCAACGTAAATAAATGTTCTTAAAAAATACTTGTTATAATGTTTAAACTTTTCTATTTGTACTTTTTTAACTGTGCCTTTTATTAAATATTTTCAACAGCTTCTAGTAAGTGCATTATTGAACAGTGGTACAAATGTTAGCATAGTGGTGACTGGTTGATTATGTGTACACATTAACAGGGTAGAATATTTAGAAGTTAACCCTTTCAAAGTTTTAATTATGTATATATTCATATTTGATTTCACTATTACCGGATAGTCGAAAGAATCTGGAATTGAGAGATAAGTGAGCTAATGATTTTGAGTTCGAACATCGAAAACTTTGTCTTATCCAATTTGTCTTAAAACTAGAATAGTAATTCGCCGCTAAATTTTATTTTAGTTGTTGACAAATAAATCAACAAACGGTATTAATTGACTATGATATAATTTAATTACGATTTATCTAAATTAGTCAAATGAAAGTTGTAGATTCATTTTTTCTTGTAATTAATAAACTCGTATGATAGTGAACTCCTAGAATTTATATATCAAATAAATTAAATTATAAAATAATTAATATATATTCACACACATATTTAAGATCTAAATATATAAAAATTAATATATTGAATTAATATGACATAAATATGATGTAATAAAAATAAAAAAACTATTGCTTCTAACTAACTATATAACAATTTTGCAACATTTATTTAAAAAGTAAGGAAAGATAACAATACACTAAATTAGTTGCAATAATTTCAATTCATAATATAGTATTTGCTAACTTTACTTGTAACCATTAATAAGTTAAATAAAATATTTAATATTTAAGAATATTTTATTATACAAATAAAGAAAATATGCGTATTCTTATAGAATTCTGCAAACTCGTATAAGAGTTTACATTATTTTTAAAGTTAATTTTTTAATAAAATTTAAGATTTTTTTTTCAACTCGACACGTTTTGATTACTTGAACTTTTAAACTTGTGAGAGTTTGACTTGATAGTTCAACAACTTCTAAAAGGAGAAGGCTCTATCTCGCCTCCCAAATCGGGATAAGGCTAGACGGGATGATAGAAGACAAGCTAAGGCCCCTGATGGGATAGAGCACCGCAGGGATGACCGTCCAAGACTCGATGTCCAACCCTAGCTATAACGACAGCCAAACAATGGATCGTGCCTGCATTGCCGAAGATTTCATATTGGAGAATGTCGTTGCAAGATTGGTGCATGTCTCAACTATGGAAAGAATGGCCATTTCGTAAGGAACACTCCAGATAAGCAAAAAGGAGATAAGGATAGTCTACGTTGTCATCTCACAGACGATGCTAAGGCCTGGTGGAAAGCCACCCAAGAGGACAAAATTTGTAGAACTTGACACTGTCACATGGGAGGATTTCAATGAGGCCTTTGGAGTGCGTTACATGACTCAATAGGAGAAATTTTTGCAGCTAAAGCAGGAGGGTATGTCTGTGAAACAATACCTAATCAAGTCCCTATAGCTCGAGAAATATCGTATCTTAAACAAAAATGAAAAATTTAGAATAAAGAGGTTCATCAATGGGTTACACTCTGGATTAAGAGCCAAGGTCATGAGCAAGAACTGAAGACTAGAGAAAATGCCATCGAACTTGTCTCAGAACTAGAAAGAGAGCGCAAGGACTAGTTGAAGGCCCAAAAGGAGAAGGCTCTATCTCGCCTCCCAAATCAGGATAAGGCTAGATGGGATGATAGAAGACAAGTTAAGGCCCTTGATGGGACAGAGCACGAGGACTAGTTGAAGGCCAAAGGAGAAGGCTCTATCTCGCTTCCCAAAAATCAGGATAAAGCTAGATGGGATGATAGAAGATAAGTTAAGACCCCTAATGGGACAGAGCACAAAGACTAGTTGAAGGCCCAAAAGGAGAAGGCTTTATCTCTCCTCCCAAATCGGGATAAAGCTAGATGGGATGATAGAAGACAAGTTAAGGCCCCTGATGGGACAGAGCACCACAGGGATGACTGTCCAAGACTCGATGTCCAACCCTAGCCATAGCGACAGACAAACAACGGATCGTGCCCGCATTGCCGTAGATTTCATATCAGAGAATGTCGTTGCAAGATTTGTAAATGCCTCAACTATGGGAAGCACGGCCATTTTGTAAGGAACTGCCCAAATTAGCAAAAAGGAGATAAGGATGCACGAGGGGTAGGTGGCCACCCGAAGCTAGTACAAAGCCGAGTATACGACATAAGGGCTAAACCAAAACCCGAGCCACTCATCTAAGATGCCATAGGTACACGCACTGAACCTTACGCATAGTATTTTGTTGTCTAGAAATTGACATTATTTTTAACGAGGTTATTCCCTCTTAACAAATGAAATAAGTCGATAGATATTAAGACTAAATTAGAGGACGAATTTAATTTTGAGAAGGTTATGATGTAACACCCCAAACCTAAAACATGACCCAACACTGGTCGTTTCCAACCTGGACATGGGTCATGTTGCGTTCGAGTCATGACAAACCAAAGTAGAAGTAGAAAACAAACTATGTCCAAAAGTGGCGTGGGTTGTGTTATGGCAAATCGAACTCGAATCCGAACACAGACCATGTCCAAGAAGGACGAAGGTCATGTTGCACCAAAGTGTTAGTCCTAAATTAGGGTTAATCACATTTTTAAGACATAGAAGCCCTAATACACCCTATATAAATCCTTAAACCATGAAATATTTTTTCTAAGTCTCATTTGTTTTCTCCAAGCTGGTAGGTAACCCTTTCTAATCTCTCCTTAGGGATTTGAAGATTTTTCTCTCTCCTAAAACTTGTTCTTTCATGCTTGGGATTTGCGCCAAGAGAGTTTAAGGAGATCGACGACACGTGGGAGGAAGAGGACAACCACTTGCGAAGTAGAAACGAGGAGGACAACGAAGATCTAGGCGCGAATAGAAAATAACCTTCTCGGGGAAAGGTATGCAATTATGATCAATATTAGGGTTTTCGCTCTGTGGAATAAGTTAATAGGTTTATACCAGATTTATTATCCTTTTCTAAAAATTAAAAATTATTTTAACAAACCATGAATTCCCCTCTCCCTTAAAACTCTCGACCTCAAAAATCATGTCTAAAGATGATGGATTGACCCTCGAACACGAGCCGTCTCCCTTCCTAACATTGTCCTTGTTTGGCGGAATAATGTCGCAAAGAACAAGAAAAGGATTGTATCACCTGCCTCTAATGCTCCGCTATATAAACCCTTAAGCCACAAAATATTTTTTTTCTAAACCTCATTTGTTTTCTCCAAGCCGTCAGGTAACCCTCTCCTTCCTTCTCTCTTTTGTCCTCCCTTCTCTCCCCTCTCTTATCTCTCCCTAGGGATTTGAAGATTTTTCTCTCTCCTAAAACATGTTCCTTCATGCTTGGGATTTGTGCTAAGAGAGTTTACGGAGATTGATGACACGTGGGAGGGAGAGGACAACCTCTCGCGAAGGAGGAACGAGGAGGAAAACGAAGATCTAGGCGTGAATAGAAGATAACCTTCCGAGGGAAAAATATATAATTAGGGTCACTATTAGGGTTCTCTTTATGCGATAGATTAATTATAGGCTTATACCAAAATTATTGCCCTTTGCTCAGAATTAAAATTATTTTAACAAACTATTGAATTTTCCTCTCCCTGAACACATTTGACCTTGAAAATCATGTCTAAAGACGATGGATTGACCCTCAAACATGAGTCGTGACCCTTCCTAACATGGTTCGCGTTTGACGGATTAATGCCGCAAAGAATAGGAAAAGGACTACATCACCTGTGACGCCGATCATTTTCTCATACTAAAACAAGCCAGGACGCGGACCGTGTAGGTTTCTGACACGGGTAGTATTTCTCTAATGAACATCACGAAGAGATACCCTAACCCTAAAATGGACTGTGTTGCCCTAAGATGCGGCTCATGTTTCTAGAACATTTCAAGTTGAGTAAAATATTAACATTATGCGGACCATGTCGCCTGGATATCCGGATCATGCTCCACTAAACATCGTTTGTGTCTGAAACATGGACTCCTCACACATGGCAACACGTTTTGTGTTGACCATCAACGTGGGCTTGTATTCCCTCACATAAACGCCCAATTTATTTAATCTACTCCATTTTTTTCCATATGATTGATTGTTGTGATTGATTAAAGATGATATGATGAACATCGTAGGTCTAGTTGTTCTTAAACGATAATCTAGCTCAACCTATAATAGGGTTAAAAACTTACTAATGATTGTGATTGAAGTGAAGCATTAAAAGAATGACCCCTAGTGAATTTGAGGGATTTATCCCTATTTTTAACACGAACCTTAGACATGGGATAATTGAGTTTATTCAGGAATTACTTTTATGGAGATCTAATTGGGTTAGAGAAAGACCACATGGCCTAGCAAGCCATAATGATATTGATGGCCTATCAGACTCTTCATTGCATTGATAATGCTCATTATTGAATGTAATGTTTGATTCACCTAAGGCAAGATAAATAGAAGAATGATATGATCCAAAGATTTAAGATGGCTTAAATATATTGAATCAGAAGGATATGGACATCTCAGGATGAGATGCAATTGGTATTCATGTCATCAATGGATAATGATATTGAAAGATAGTGTTAAAGATAAAAAAAATAAGGATTTTTTTCTATTAGTCTAACCTAAATTGATAGTTTCATTATTAAATGATATTCTTTTACATATTGATAATTATATTTATTATCTTTACTTACTGGACATCATATGTCATGGGAGGGTTCTCCCCTGCAAAATAAATTATGCATGTAAAGAGGTCCAACTAGATAATGTGCAGCAATGGTGTGATGGTGTTCGTGATGATATGGCTCGCACATTATATAGGTTCTAGTATAATTTATGTATTAGCTTCCGCATTGACTTATCCATAATGTTGACTAGTCAATTGGTCAAATGCCAAGTCAAAGAATGGAAAGATATTTTGTCAGGTGGCGGGATGTGCTTCTGTGAGCGTTATAAAAATGAGACATTGCGATTAGATTTTGTAACAAAATATTCCACCACAAAACATATGACAGTCATCCATGCCTTTGGTCATCACATCCACGCGTGACTTAAGTCACGGGTGGATGTGACTAAGAAACCACCGCAAGTTGTGATGGTATTGCTAACTGCCACACTTTTCTAAGGGATTTTTGTGTGTCTAAAAGTTAAATTGTGGCGGTTTTCTTTTCCGTTGCAAATTATGGTGAATGCACTTTTTCTCTCAAATATCTTTTGAATCTAGGATCCCGAGATTATTTTGGTGATCATAAATTTGAGAGGAAACTTAGTATGTACTAATGATCTTTCATGTGTTTGTATAAGATAGGATTTTTATGTTAGTCAGAAATAGGTCGACCAGAGTTGAACATTGGACGACCTATGTCCTAAGAAGACCTGAGGAAAAATCCTAAATATGAAGCAGTCGTCCTAAGAACGTGAAAAGATCGATCGAAGATACAGACAAAAGAGGAAAGGTGAAATAAGTGGGTGACCGAAGGTTTGAAGTATACATTACAAGGTTGAAAAACGGGCGCCCCAAGGATTAATCGGACTCCCTGTGAAGGAAAAGAGGAAAACAATTTATTAATGAAGGCAGGAAAGGTCATCCGAAGTTCTAAGGGAAGAAATAGTGGACGACCGAAGAACCTCAGCTAGAAGAATAGGTCGGCCAAGATCTTAAGAGTTAAAGCAGTGGACGACAAGTTAAGTACAGAAGAAGAAGTACAAAAACAAAGGTTGTCCGAAGATGAATAATGGATGACCAAAGTATCACTGACAAGAAAAAAAGACGTCCAATGGCTTAAGAGTTAAAGCAGTGGACGACCAGTTGAGTACAGAAGCAAAAGTACAAAAACAAAGGTCGTCCGAAGATGAACATTGGATGACCAAAGTATCACTGACAAGAACAAAGGACGTCTGAGAGCTTTGGAGTTAAAGCAGTGGACGACCAGAAGAATGCATGAGCAAAGTGATGAAAAGAAAGGTCGTCCGAAGAAGAATGGCGATCGACTAAAGTATTCATTTTGAAGACAAAGGACGTCCGAGAGCTTAGAAGATAAAGCAATGGACGTTCGAAAAAGTTGAATAGTACCAAAGGACGACCAAAGAATGTCAGAAGACAAAGAAAGGTCGTCCACAGAACCTGAGTGTTCTTAGTGGATGATGAGAAGAATGTCAGGAGATAAAGAACGGACGTCCGAGGATTTCAGTGAAATATAAGCGGGCGGCCAAAAGTACTGACTAAAGAAGTATAGGTCGTCCGAAGGCATTGAGTGAAATCAATGGACGACCAAGGAAAAACTGACGGAAATGAGTTAAGTCAAATTGGGCATTCAAAGGTGAGCAGCGAACGATGGAAGGAGCTTGACAAGGAAACTCAATTGAAGCAGAGGTCATCCGAAGAGCTAAGAGGAATGATGTGGACAACCTACGAAAGATAGAAGAAGGAACGAAGGTTGAAGGCTTTGACTACAAACATCCGAAGGTGAGTAGCGGACGATCGAAGCACCATGCGGCAGTATTGACAAGTGAATTCACCATTGCAGCGGTAAGCAAAAGTGGGCGACCAAGGGTTTGGTGAAGGGTACTGTAATTGCATTAACGACTAATTTTCTGAGAGAGAAATTAGGTCATTCATGTGAGAGTATAAATTGATGTCCCAAGAGTCTTGGGAGACAACTTCGGCAAATTGTTTAAAAAATTTGTAAGCTTGAGTGAAAAGCCCAAGTTCCTCCTTCTAAGTATTCAAGTGAGAATCTAGAATAGAAAAGAGAAAAATTGAGTGTTCTTGAGTGAGCTCAATTGTAAGAAGTTGTCTCCTTTTCCTCTAAAGCAAGGAAGGAGAACAAGCTGTAAGGGAGCCTTCGCCCTTGAAGAAGGAGTTTAGTGATCTCCGGAGATCTCGAGTTCGAGAAGACCAGAGCGGGGACGTAGACCAAGAGTTTGGACGAACCTCGTCAACAACTCTGTTTGCATTTGTTTTTTCTTTTTGTGCATTTGGTTATTTGATTTTAATCTGTGAAAATTTTTGTTGCATAAACGTAATTTAGCAAAAACATTTAATACACGAATTCACCCCTTCCCTCTTAGTGTCATCTAGATCCTACAATTGGTATCAGAGCGAGGCTGCTCATAAGTTTGTATCAATCTACAAATTTCGTATAGACCTAACAATCTAGAGCCAAAATGGCATCAAATAGATTCACCCTCAGAGAAGGACAATTTACCTCTAGACCCCCTCTATTTAACGCATCATTTTTTTCTTATTAGAAAATCAGATTGCAGGCCTATGTATGTTCCATGGACTGTGACATATGGGATGTCATCGAAAATAGTTTTGAGTTGCCAACTAGGGTAGTAAATGGTGTCCATACTCTCATACCTAGCAGTGAATATGACTCTACAACTAAGAATCTAATTAAGATAGATTGGAAAGCAAAAAATATTTTCTTTTGTGTATTAGATCAAACTGAATTCAATAGAATATCTTCTTGTACTGGTGCAAATGAAATCTGGAAAAAACTTGTAGTTATACATGAAGAAATTGAAAAAGTTAAATAATCAAAACTAAATATCTTAAATCATCAATATGATTCTTTTAAAATGAAGCATGATGAGTATGTAAATGGTATGTTAGTTTGGTTTAATGATATTGTGAATGAATTAGCCACTTTGGGCGACCCAAAGTCTAATGCTCAAAGAGTGAAAAAGTTCCTCAGATCCTTGACACCAAAATGGCATATGAAGAGAACTATGATCGAGGGACAACAGGATTTGAACAAGTTGGACTTTGATGATCTCATAGGATCCCTCCTGACCTATAAGATGACTCTTGAAGAAGAAAGAGAAGAAGTTGGTTCAAGGAAGAAGGCTTTAGCTTTGAAATCAAAGAAAATTGAAACTGGTGATGAAGATGAAGAATCTGATGAAAGTGATGCATATTTCAATATGGAAAAGCTGGCTCTATATGCAAAGAGGCTCAATAAATTCATGAAGTTCTCCAAGAAGAAGAGAGACTCCAAGAAAAAAGGACCAGCTGACAAGTCCAAGATAAAATGCTATGAATGCAACAAGCTTGCACACTACAAGAGCGAGTGTCCAACACTAAATAGAAAGAACAAAGGAAAGAGCTCCTCGGATTACAAGAAGAAAAAGGCACGTAAAGTCACTTAGGATAATTCAAGTGATGAAGATAGTAAAACTGAAGGAGCATCCTCAGAAAAAGAAGAGGAAGCATTGTTGTGCCTCATGGAAAATGATGAGGTATCCTCTTGTCACTCTAATGATAATGATAGTGATAGTGATGATAATGAAGATGACTGTGATGAAGATATCATATTTGATATGTATAAAGAATTCAACATTATAATCAGGAAATACTTTATCTTGAAAAGAAAAAATGATAATCTTGTTCAAGAAAATAATAAGTTGAAGGAAAATAATGTTGATTTTGAAAAAAAATCTAATTTGAATGCTCAAGTGGTAACTAATAATGATAACTTAGAAAGACATGTTGACACTATAAACTCTTTGAAAGCAGAACTATTTGATATTAAAAACAAATTTTAAACATTCTCTTATGGTGGAAAAATGTTAGATGTAATGTTATCCCAACACAAGAGTCCTTTAAACAAAAAGGGATTAGGTTTTGATCCCTTTTGTGATAATATGTCTCAAGGAACCACTTTTGTAAAGGCTACATATTTTTTTGATCCAAATTTGCCTAGTTCTTCTACTACCTCTACCTCAAGTTGCATAAATGAAACTAGAACTGCTTCTACTAGCTCTCATGTTAAAGGTAAAAACATTGTATATCTTATAGTTGAAATTGTTCAAGGTGTTGCATCAAAGGGAAATACAAATATTCAATATAAAAATGCTGCAACTAAATCTAAACAAAGAAATTATGCTTTCATGTATCATAGAAACACAAAGCATGCTCATATGCATACTTTTAGAAATAATTATGTACATTCTTACTCATATATTATCCTGTAAATATGAACAAAAATTTTATCAAATCAAAAGTTTTGCACACAAACAGAAATACTCAGTCCACACAAGTGAAAAATAGAAGTGTTCATGCTCATCATAGATATAAGATATCTTATTTAAAAAAATGTTGGATGTTTCAATTGTGGTCATTTAGGACATTACAACCTTGAGTGTAAAGCTAGGAGAAGCATTCGTTTTAATGTTAGACAAGTATGGGTTCCTAAAGGAACCTTTAGCACTAACAATTTTGGATCCAAAATATTTTGGATAGCAAAAGTATAAATTCTATATTGTTCTTGTAGGGTACCAAAAGAAGCAAAGCAAATTCAACAATGTGGTACCTTGATAGTGGTTGCTCAAGACACATGACTGGAAATGAAGAGAACTTCTTGAGCATAACAAGAACATCAAGTGGAAAGGTGACTTTTAGAGATAACAACCAAGGGAAATTCCTGATAAAGGTAATATTGGAAAAATTGGTAATGTAGTTATAGAAGATGTGTGGCTAGTAGAAAATTTGAAACATAATTGCTAAACATTAGTCAGCTTTGTGATAAAAACTATATTGTTAAGTTTGAACAAAATAAATGTCTAATATGTGATAAAAATGAAAAGGTTCTACATACAAGATTAAGACATCAAAATGTTTATGTGATTGATTTTGATGATCTGTCAAATCACAAGTGTCTAAATATTATGCATGATGAAATTGAACTATGACATAGAAGATTAGGACATTTAAACTATAAAGCTATGCAAAAATTAGTGAAACATAATCTTGCTAGAGGTTTGCCCAAAAACAAAGTTGAGAAAAATGTTTTTTGTTCTTCATGTCAAAAGAGCAAACAACATAGGACATCCTTCAAATCGAAAAATAAAATTTTCACAAGTAGACCTCTACAATTAATACATATTGATTTGTTTGGTCCAATCTGCACCACTAGTCTTGGTGGTAAGAAATGTGTATGTGTAATTATAGATGACTATTCCAGACTCACTTGGACTTTATTTCTTGCACATAAGCATGAAATCTTTGAAATGTTTACTACATTTGCAAAAAGACTTCAAAATGAATTAAATTTGAATCTCCAAGATCCAAAGTGATCATGGAGATGAATTTGAAAATTCAAAGTTTGAGAAATCTGTGAGAATAATAGAACTCTTCATCAATTCTCAACACCAAGAACTCCACAGCAAAATGGAGTTGTTGAGAGGAAAAATAGAACTCTAATTGAGATGGTTAGGACTTTACTAAGTGAGAGCAAGTTGCCCAAATATTTTTTGGGCAGAAGCTGTTAATACATCATGTTATATTCAAAACAAGGTATTGATTAGACCCTTAGAAAGAAAACTCATTTTGAAATGATATATGGCAAAAGACCAAATATCTCATACTTTAGATTATTTGGTTGTAAGTGTTTTGTTTTGAGAACCTTGGATAAGCTATTAAAATTTGATGAAAAGAGTGATGATACACTCTTTCTAAGATACTCAAATTTCAGCAAAGCCTATAGAGTGTATAACAAGAAAATACTTGTAGTGGAGGAATCAATACATGTCATTTTCAATGAAATTAAGGATGTTGCTGATAAATTTAGAGAGATTAAAATCATAAATGAGCATAATAAGTATGATCATGACCTAGATGAGCTGACCTATTAGGAAGAGAATTCTCAACCTATTGAAATCACAAATGATGAAATTATTGTGATAAATAAGGAAAACCCACAAGGAATTGATATAGAGGTAGAATTACCCCTTATTGAGCAAAATGATTGGAGACAAGTACCTTCATATCATTTAGACAATATTATTAGAGATATAAATGAAGATGTGAAAATAAGAAAGTCATTAAGAAACTTTTGTATTTTTTCTGCCTTCTTATCTTAATTAGAACCCAAAACTATAGATGATGTAATGGATGATCCGAACTGGATAAATGTCATGCATGAGGAACTGAACAATTTCGAGAGAAATCAAGTTTCGCATTTGGTAAAGAGGCCTAAGGATCATCCTATAGTTGGAACAAAATGAGTATTTAGAAACAAACTAGATGAAACTGGAGATGTTGTGAGAAATAAGGCTAGATTGGTTGCAAAAGGTTACTCTCAAGTTGATGAAACTGGAGATGTTGTGAGAAATAAGGCTAGATTGGTTGCAAAAGGTTACTCTCAAGTTGAAGGAATTGATTTCAATGAGACTTTTGCACTAGTTGCTCGTTTAGAAGCAATTCGAATTCTTTTAGCATTTGCTTGCTTCAGAAATTTTAAATTGTTTCAAATGGATGTTAAATAAGTCTTTCTAAATGAGTATATAGATGAAGAAGTTTATGTTGAACAACCTTCAGGTTTAGAGAGCTCAAAACACTCAGATCATGTATTTAAGCTTTTTAAAACACTATATGAGCTAAAGCAAGCTCTTAGAGCTTGGTATGAGAGATTGAGCTCATTTCTTCTTGAAAATGAGTTTTCAAAAGGAAAGGTAGTCACAACTCTATTTTTGAAGCATTGTGGGAAGGATATACTAGTTGTGAACATATATGTGGATGACATTATCTATGGATCCACAAATTTCCAAATGTGTAAAAAGTTTGAAGTTCTCATGCATAAAGAGTTTGAGATGAGTTTAATAGGAGAGCTAACATACTTTCTTGATTTTGAAGTTAAGCAAACTAAGGATGGATTTTTTTAAACCAAGGAAAGTACACCATCGAGCTTAGCTGTTTGGGAGATTTGGAGTGGATGATTGTAAACTCAGTCTACTCCCATGAGTACTCTTACTAATCTTGACAATGATGAAAAAGGGAAAAGTGTAGATCAAAAATTATACAGGGGTATGATTGAAAGTCTTCTATACTTGACTGCTTCTAGGCCAGATATCATATTCAGT
Organism: Pontederia paniculata; assembly: GCA_001647135.1. Lineage (NCBI taxonomy): Eukaryota > Viridiplantae > Streptophyta > Magnoliopsida > Commelinales > Pontederiaceae > Pontederia > Pontederia paniculata. The sequence continues at coordinate 8,594 of LTAE01004108.1, read as the reverse complement.
GTGTGTTTATGTGCTAGATTTCAAGTCAATCCTAAATATTCTCATTTAGTGGCCACCAAAAGAATTCTGAGATATCTTTAAAATACTCCAAACTTAGGACTGTGGTATGATAGAAACTCCTTATTTGATCTTCATACTTACACTGATTCAGACTTTGCTGGATGTAGAGTAGATAGAAAGAGCACCAGTGGTATGTGTTGTTTTCTTGGTAGCTCATTAATATCTTGAGCTAGCAAGAAGCAAAATTCAATTGCACTCTCCACAGTTGAAGCTAAATATATAGCTGCTGGAAGTTGTTGTGCTCAACTGTTGTGGATGAAACAACAACTCATAAACTATGGCATAGCATGTGAAACCATGTCATTAAAATGTGATAATACAAGTGCTATAGAAATGACTAAGAATCTTGTGCAACATTCCAGAACTAAGCACATTGACTTAAGATATCATTTCATTAGATAACATGTATTACTCAAAACCATTTCTATAGCGCATGTCTCAACTGAGAGACAGTTAGCTAACATATTTACAAAGCCCTTGGGAGGAGATATGTTCAATATGTTAAAGAGAGAAATTAAAATGTTGGACTTAGGTACTTAACAAACAACTTAACTTATTGATGACTTGTCTGTGTAAGTATCACTAATTAATAAAGTTGTAAATTAANCGGACGATCGATGTTGAAAACATTATATATATGGTGGATCACCCCTAACCGTCATCCTATTTAGAGCTTACTCAGAGGGTGACCCTTCGTGTTCTTCCTCTTCCTTCCCTCTGCGTCTCGTTCAAATCTCCTAAAATCCCTAGCGAACTCAAAGTGATCAAAAGCCTTATCAAATGAGGACTCAAATATCTAGGTAAACCTAAAAACATTACCTTCGTGCATCATTAAAGCTAAAATTCTAGGTTTTACTATCTAAGTTCTAACTAGGTTTAAACCTTGCTGTAAATGTTGATTTTCTTCACAGAATCAAATCTCTTCGATTTTTCACACTACCCTAAGTTTCTCTACACTTGCTAGTATAATCTCTCCTAGTTCTTTAAAATTCCACTTCTGTGTTCATTCCTATTTACCTCTAAACATGTCGCCTCTTTAAGAAAGTAGTTAAGAAACGAAGATTAGTAAAAAGAAAACAAGTAGAAGAACAACTGGAAGAACCATACTCCTCCATCCCACAAGAGATAGTTGACACAGGAGAACCTCTCGTCCAACCATCAAAAACTCCTCTCGACAATGACCAAACAACTGACATCTCAACTGACCCAATTTTTCGTCACCCTAAGTACATTAGTGAGTTGGTTCAAAATCAGTACTTAACCCTCTACGATGAACATTGTTTAGTTGAACCATACCACTCCATTGACTGGAAAAGTCTTGAACTTCCTGGTCTCAAAGAAACTTTTGAACAATGTGATTGGATCACATTTCTTGACCTTAACGAGTCCGTTCATCCCCATGTTGTCAAACATTTCTATGCAAATCTAACATATGATGACACTCATCAAGAAATCAAAATCTATCTGCATGGAACCATTTCGCCATGACAGAATCCAAATTAAATGAAATTCTTGATACCCCTGGTTTCCCTTACATAAAGCTTGCTCCAATTCATTGGTCTCACACCTCCTACACTCAGAATCAAGTTGCACTAGTTGTGAGTGGAGGAAGAGTATATACTTTTGTTCAAGAATCTTTTCATAAGTATCTTTCCCATGTCATAAAAGTTGTCCATCACATAATCACACATGCAGTCCTTCCTAGAGCTGGTCACTACACCGGAGTAAATCTCCTTGATCTAGCTGTCCTTGCACATCTAGTAGATCTTGTAGCCCCTAGAATCTCACTAGAAAATTTGATTATGTATCAAATAATCAAAACTAAAGAGAACGTGCATTCTAAATGGACCAAGGGAGCTCGTCTTTATTTTGGAAACCTTATCACCTTCATGGTTCGCAAAACCCTTAAACTCCTATTTGCCAAAAATGAAGAGATTCTATTCCCCACTAAAAATGATAAAATTTCCTTCTCTACTCTGACTAGAAAGGAACTTACCAAGGATACTCCTCATACTACTGAACACCCCTCTGAATTTGAGTATCAGGAACCTGAAACCATCAGAAATCCCTCTACAACTGACATTCCTGGCCAGCCTTCTCAGTCACTTAGGTCACCCTCCACAGTGGTTGACCCATCCACATTCTCAGTCACATGGCCACCAAGTAGAGAAGATTGGACTTCCTTGTGCATCAAAGTGGACATCATGTCAACTCAACTCAGCATAATGTCCACCCAACTGAGTCAAGCTCTTGAATTACTGAAGAAAATTGAAGAGGAGCAGTTCGAGAGTACTGAAGTCAGTAAAGATATTGTTGTTCATCACAATCAAGCATGTCGTCATTGGGATGTTGTGGAAGGGTTCATGAAGGTAGTAAGGTATGAGCATTATGAGACTCCCCTTTCTGATAATTACAAAGGGGGAAAAATAAATTAGAGGAGTGAAGAACCCCTTGTAGGAGAGAGAGACCTGAAGAAGAAGCTCGAGGTGAAGATCAGAGAGATAATCAAGAAGAAGAAAATGGAGTTGTTCTTCAAGTTCAAAGGGAAGTCGATGCAAGAAAGAAAGATGTTGATCAAGATGTTGATCTTCAGAGATCTGGAGCTAATCAAGAGGGTAATCCTGGAGAAGAGGAAGAAGTAGGCCAAGCCATTATTGAAATGCAAGCTGGCCAAAGTACTACTGGAGCAGCAATTGAGAGAACAGGGATAGAAGATGAATTTCAAGAATTGTTTGCTGAACAAGAGAATGAAATTAGCATTCTATTGACAAATGCAGTAAACAAAATTTTAGAAGAAACAACAAATGCTACTAAGGATATAGCTGAAAGTTCAACACCTTCCCTTCCTGAAAAATAGTTGGTAAAAAGCTTCAAAAGGAAGGCTAAGGACAAAACGAAATAGATAGATAGATTTGTATTGAAGACAAATCCATATATGTAAACTTTTTGAGTCTGAATGACTTTAATATATGATACTCTATGTTTTAGAAATGAAATGAGTATGTTTTCTTAAGTGTGTTTAATGTATGATACTCTATGTTTCAGAAATAAAATGAGTATGTTTTCTTAAATATGTTTAATGTATGATACTCTATGTTTCAGAAATAAAATGAGTATGTGTTCTCAAAATGAGTTTAAAGTATGATACTTTATATTTCAGAAATGAAATAAGTGTGTTTTTCTTTGAAGTAGTCTAGCAAAGATAATTTCTGAAGTATGTTTTTCAGTGACGAATGCTAAAAAGAATGGTTAGATGATTCTGGTTTGAACATCATAAATGTGTATGCATGTGTTAAGGAGAGAAATTCCTGAAAATAAGAGATATGTGATTAAGGGGGAGCCTTTTCAGTTAGTTGAACTCTATATGATTTTTCTTTAAAAATTAACCAAAGTTCACTCCTCATAAATTTGTAATCGTCAAAAAAGGGGAGATCGTTGAATCTAGGATCCCGAGATTATTTTGGTGATCAAAAATTTGAAAGGAAACTTAGTATGTACTAATGATCTTTCATGTGTTTGCATAAGACAAGATTTTTATGTTTAGTCAGAAATAGGTCGACCAGAGTTGAACATTGGACGACCTATGTCTTGAGAAGACCTGAGAAAAAATTCTAATATGAAGTGATCGTCCTAAGAATGTGAAAAGATCGACCGAAGATACAGACAAAAGAGGAAAGGTCGCTCATTGAAATAAGTGGACAACCGAAGGTTTGAAGTATACAGTACAAGATTGAAAAATGGGTGCCCCAAGGATTAATCGGACGCCCTATGAAGAAAAAGAGGAAAACAATTTATTAATGAAGGCAGGAAAGGTCGTCTGAAGTTCTAAGGGAAGAAACAGTGGACGACCGAAGAACCTCAACTAGAAGAATAGGTCGGCCAAGAGCTTAAGAGTTAAAGCAATGGACGACCAGTTGAGTACAGAAGCAGAAGTACAAAAACAAAGGTCGTCCGAAGATGAACAGTGGACGATCAAAGTATCACTGACAAGAACAAAGGACGTCCAAAGGCTTAAAAGTTAAAGCAGTTGACGATCAGTTGAGTACATAAGCAGAAGTACAAAAACAAAGGTCATCCGAAGATGAACAATGGACGACTAGAGTATCACGACAAGAACAAAGGACGTACGAGAGCTTTGGAGTTAAAGCAATAGACGACCAGAAGAATGCATGAGCAAAGTGATGAAAAGAAAGGTCGTCCGAAGAAGAATGACGATTGACTAAAGTATTCATTTTGAAGACAAAGGACGTCTGAGAGCTTAGAAGATAAAGCAGTGGACGTCCGAAGAAATTGAGCAGTATCAAAGGACGACCAAAGTATGACAGAAGACAAAGAAAGGTCATCCATGGTACCTAAGTGTTGTTAATGGATTATCATAAGAATGTCAGGAGATAAAGAACGGACGTTCGAGGATTTCAGTGAAATATAAGCGGGTGGCCGAAAGTACTGACTAAAGAAGTATAGGTCATCCGAAGGCATTGAGTGAAATCAATGGACGATCAAGGAAAAGCTAACGGGAATGAGTTAAGTAAAATCGGACGTCCAAAGGTGAGCAGTGGATGACCGAAGGAGCTTGATAAGGAAACTCAATTGAAGCAGAGGTCGTCCGAAGAACTGAGAGGAATGTTGTGGACGACCTATGAAGGACAGAAGAAGGAACGAAGGTTGAAGGCTTTGCTAGGGACGTCCGAAGGTGAGCAGCGGACGATCGAAGCACCAGGCGGCAGTATTGACACACGACTTCACCAGTGCAGTGGTCGACCTCTGAAGCAGTAGCGGGCGACCAAGGGTTAGGTGAAGGGTATTGTACTTACATTAACGACTAATTTTTTGAGAGAAATTAGGTCATTCATGTGAGAGTATAAATTGTAGTCCCAAGAGTCTTGGGAGACAACTTCAGCAAATTATTTAAAAAACTTGTAAGTTTGAGTGAAAAGTTCAAGTTCCTCCTTCTAAGTATTCAAGTGAGAATCTAGAATAGAAGAGAAAAAAATTGAGTGTTCTTGAGTGAACTCAATTGTAAGAGATTGTCTCCTTGCCCTCTAAAGCAAGAAACGAGAAGAAGCCGTAAGTGAGTCTTCGCCCTTGAAGAAGGAGTTTAATAATCTTCAGAGATCTCGAGTTCGAGAAGACCAAAGTGGGAACATAGACTAAGAGTTCGATCGAACCTCGTCAACAAACATGTTTGCGTTTGTCTTTTTTTCTGTGTATTTGGTTATTTGATTTTAATCTGTGAAAATTTTCGTTGCACAAACGTAATTTAGCAAGAATATTTAATACACTAATTCAACCCCCCTCTTGATGCTATTTGATAGGAATAGTTGACCGCCATAAAAATGTTCGTTTCTTGTAGTGTCTAAATATAACTTAGATTATAATATAAATAGGTTTTAGACTTAAAGATTGTGGCACAAAAAAGGAGGGAGAATTGATTTGTGCGTAGACTCCCAATTGAGTTTATACTGTCTATTCTTTTTTCTCCATGCTTCCCTCTCAAAAAAAATTTCTTCTCGTAAAATCAACTTTTGTCTTTTCTCAAATGTCTAGCTAAAATCTAAGTAGTGTAAGAAACTAGGAAGTAATTGAAATACAATAAGAGACAACCACAGACATAATGATTTATAGTGTTTCGGTCTACAAATCTACATCCTCACTTTCAATTATTCTCTTCCGCAGAAAAGATCTCAACAATGAGATCTCAATTGAATATGATCTATTATTGAATGAATCTTGTTACAGAATTAACTTTTTAACCAAGAAAGGTCTAACATCTTTAGTTACAAACCACAACTTTCTCGAAGACTTGTAGAGCAAGGTTGATGCATTTGTTTTCCCTCGTAGCCAACCACATTGGAAAGTAGAGCTTAATATAGCACAATAATCTCCTCTCTCACACAGCTTCACTCTTACAATTACTATTAGACTTTGAGAGCAATAAGAGAGATAGCAAGGAGAGTTTGTACCATTTTAACAAGTAAGCAACTTGAGTAGAAAACTTCTACAGCTTGCTCTTCAACTTTGTTATATAGAGCAAAATGATCCATAACATCTTCCACTTGATCCCTGTAATGTTCAAATTTAAACTTTGCACCTATCTTCTCTTTATTCATGCGGGTGTGTCTATCAACATGGTGACTGTTGCAGCAACCGCATAATGCTACATCAATTTGTAAGTCTGCAAAGTTGTGACTTCATTCTTTTAGAAATGTTTGACAATGTAGACACACATCGGATATGTTGATATCATCAAAATAATATAATTGAACAATGTATCCATACATTTCTTCACAATTTTATAATTTATCAATGACAAAGGCAGCCTACTTTACTCAATAACTTGACAAAGATATTTGTAGCTAACAAAGGTAAGAATACTTCAACAAATATTGCTTGATGATCAGGAAAACTGAGAAAATAAGTATTTGTGTAAACTCGTGTTAAGACTTAAAATTATCAATAATTTTAATTTAAAAAGTAAAATTTATTATTCATAAACAGTAACTTTAAAAGTGCAATAGTGAATTTACACTGATTTACATAGAAATGGATTAAATACCCATATACCCCCTTTGCTTTTCCTCTCTAAACCTATATATGATTCACTATCTATAGAATAATTTATCATGCATTAAATTGAGCTCTTTTAATATTGTTCAAGTCCACATCATGACTGTCAAGTCATCATCAGTGATAATTATGTTGTGGATGTTGCAGAATGGCATGAGCCAATAATATTATCCAAAGATGAATGGGGTGTGGCTAGCAATGTGAATAGTTTCTATTTTTTATTTTTATATTAACACGACATTCTTTTTTTTGTAATTTTTGGATATGTATTTGATATGGCTTTAATATTACTTCCATTATTAGTTTGATTAATAAGAACATTCTATGTACGAACAAGACAAACAAGTAATGCCAATTAGTGCCATTTTGTAATAGTTATGAAGAAATAGATGCCACAATTAAGTTTGGCCTCCAAAAAAGTCACCTATGTATATATAATATTTACTCAGTTAATGACTTCATTATTAACAATCACATGTGTCGCGTGGTAATGTTTAAAATTCGTAATTATTAATTTTCATAATATTAATAACTATTTTAATGTTGTTTAAATGTTGCGAGAAAATCATTTTTGATGAAGTTAAAATGTTATGAAAAAAGATACCTTTCACTACGCTTAAAAGGCTATTGTTACTTTGGCTTAGAAATCTTAGAAAAGTTACTTTCCATAACTATTAGGAACCAAATGTTATCTTTGTAACTTTTATATTTTATCATATCAAGGTCACTATTTATGACGTTGAAACTTTATCAAGGGCGGCCTTCTTTGGAGACTAAATGCTACGGAAAGAATTATTTAACATTTGTTCACTTTTTATGTCACAATTAATATTTAATGATCTTTAATATCATAACGATGATATTTCGTAGTGTTTAGACTTTAAACATTTCTGTTATAATGTTGTTTTCAAATTTAAATTGCAACGTAAATAAACGTTATAAAAAATATACTTCTTATAATGTTTAAATTTTCTATTTATAGTTTTTTAACTGTGCCTTTTATTAAATGTTTTCAACAGCTTCTGCTAAGTGCATTATTGCAGTGGTGCAGATGTTAGCATAGTGGTGGCCGGTTGATTATTTGTACACATTAACAGTGTAGAATGTTTAGAAGTTAACCCTTTCAAAGTTTTAATTATGTATCTATTCCTATTGGATTTCACTGTTACCGGATAGTCGAAAGAATCTGAAATTAGGAGATACGGGAGCTAATGATTTTGAGTTGGAACATAGAAAACTTTGCCTTTAAAAGAGTGATCTTTATCTAATTTATGTCTTAAAACTAGAATAATAATTAACCGTTAAATTTTATTTTAATTGTTGACAATTATATAAATAAACAAACAATATTAATCGACTGTGATATAATTTAGTTAAGACTTAATTAATATACATTCAAAATATAAAATTATGCACATATTTAAAACCTAAATATATAAAAGTTAATATATTGCATTAATATGACATAAATATAAAGTGAAAAAAATAAAAATTATTATAAATCGACTGTGATATAATTTAGTTAAGATTTATCTAGATTAGACAAATCAAGGTCTCTTTGTAAACTCGTACCGTGAACTCGTAGAGTTTATGTAGCAAATAAATTAAATTACACTACAAGAATATATGCTTTTAGCGAGTAAAGAATTATCCGCTAATTACTCGTTAAATACCTTACTGAGCATTTAGCGAGTAAATGGACGTCGAAACGTTTTGCCGGACGAAATTCTCCGACCTTAGCGAGTAAAGATTTTACTCGCTAAATACTCGCTAATTGATCGTAAATTACTCGTAAATTCGCCGTTGAAATGTTGGTATTTTTTAATTCAAAAAAGAAATTCCTCGTCGTTTTACTCGCTAGTTGGTCGGAAATTACCCGTTATTTGGCCGTTAAATTAGTTGTAAATTAGCCGTAAATCAGCCGAAAAATCGCCGCAAATTGGGTTATCGTATTACCGTTTTCTATT
>LTAE01004107.1:2213-33993 GCA_001647135.1 Pontederia paniculata | reverse complement strand
TGCCTTCTGCTTCGATCGTCCACTGTCTCCACCCTGAGCCCTCTGGAAGTCCACTCTCAGCCTTGGCAGTCTACTGGTCGTCTACTCTTCATCCTCGGGCGACCTCTCCTCTGCTTAGCCAAGACTTCTTCTTCGGCTAAGTCTTTACCGGGCATCCATTTCTCCTTGCACCGCCATTCCTTCAACCTTTGGTCGTAAGGGTGTTGCCTTCGGTCGCCCATTTCTCATCATGGGGCGACCTTTCCAGTTAAGCCTTTTGCTCCAGTCGTCCTTCCTTTGTCTTTGGTCGACCAGTCATTCTTTTGCTCCTCTCCATATATATTCCTCCTTTTAATGTTGGTCGACCACTTCATATGTTTAGGACGACCACTGCACACATGTAGTTCTTCTGATATATCTTCCGTGTGCACAGGTCGTCCATTCCTTCAGCTTTGGTTGACCTATCAACTCTGAACTTAAACATATCCTGTTATAGAAATCAGCTCAACAAGTTCATCAGTATAGACTAAGTTCCCTTACAAATTTGTGATCATAAAAAAACACTCTTGGGATCCTAGATTCAACATTTTCACTCTCTCCTATTTGACAATGCATTGCTCGTCGGTGGTTGGAAAACACTTGGAGGTTGATGTCGGGCATTTTCCAGAAGACCCAAGATTCCACCTGCGAAGCCTTCGGCTTCTACGCGATTCATTTTGAAGCCCTTGAATTTGCGGCAGACTTTGTCTGCTATTCTTCCACTAATCTTTGGTTCTAGGATGACAATGATATCTAGGTTCACTATATTAATATAGTGACGAAGGGTGAGTGAGAAATGGCCACTACCCGCACTACGACAATTCTAGGATAGAATATGCATTAATAAATAATAGAATATGGTGACAGGCATGCACCAAGAAGTGCTCTCACAATTCATTTATTGCGAGGCATGAAGTGTGCCTCAAGTTCCATGGCATCCATCCATGAGCCCTTGTCAGCTTGCTCTTTCTTATCATCGTCAATCTGGCAAGTGGGTGAGATTGGGTCTTCCCATGCATCTTCGAAGGGTACGTCTCCATTTTCATCCTGTTGTTTATTTTTTGTGGAGTGTTATTGGGGTGGTGGGGGTGCATGGCTACATGGTGGGTTTGCATTGGGGTTGAGGTGGTTTGTTTGACATAGAATGTGATGGCATGGATGGGTGGTGATGGATTGATGATGGAGAACCATCATGCATGACACTCGAGTTAGGGTTCATGTTTGAGATTTTGCTTTTGTTGGTGAGATTTGACATGTGGAGCTGTTGTTTGTTGGTGAGATTTGACATGTGGAGTTGTTGTGTGAGTTGGGGTTTTTTTGGGATTAGATGGTTGTTGTGGTGGGTCTTTTGGGGATAGGGTCGTATCTGATGGAAGGGGGTGGGTACTAGGTGAAAAGATGGGACCTGTTTCTAGGTGGTTTGTTTCTGAAATAGATTTACCGAATAATTCTCTACCTTGAGAAATGTGCATGTACGATGAGCTAACTTCCTTAGTTGTCTTGTTCTCAACCATCTCTGAGTTAACTTGAGGTGCCAGGTTGTTTGCCTCATTCAGATGGGGCAGCAAATGAGGTGGTTGGTGAAGTATGGATCCTTGAGGCTTACGTCTTTTGCTTTGGACAAGCAGCCATGCTCCGTATTCATCTTCCTCCTTCTTGTTATCAGGCCCGGTGCTATTGATTGTTGGTTTTTCCTGCTCTACTTGGCCTTCTCCTTGCTTGGTGGTTTGCATATGCTTTGGGTCTTTGGGCAATGATCCTTGTCATGGCCAACACACCCACACATGAAGCATAACATGTTGATTCCCTCATACCTTAGTTCGTAGGTATCTCCTCTGATTTTCAGCGTCTTGATTAGTGGTTCGTCTAGGTCGATTTCCACGCATAATCTCGCAAAATTTCCGCGAGCACCATTCGCCGAGAACTTGTCAAACCGGAGCAACTTTCATAGTCCATGTCTGACACGTCGGAGGATGGTGTTGTTATGGAGTTCCATCGGCAATGCCAAGATGCGTACCCAGGTAGGCATTCTCGAGACTTTGGCTTCCCATGGCTTGAAACCTGGCACCCATTCACGAACTAAAAAGAAGTGTCCGATTAGAGACCAAGGTCCGCCTGTGAGTGCCCATGTGCGATCCTCTTGAGCTGACAACTTGACAATGAAGAGATCGTTGGGAAGGTTCGTGATGGAGAGGTCACCTGTTTTTTCCCACAATTTGTGCAACTTGTCATGGAGGGAGAGAGAACTAATGCGGCGACCTAGCAACTTAACGATGATGGTATCCTGCTAGTCATGAGAGAAGTGTAGCAGTTCAACATTAGAAACTTGAATATGGAGGCATTTCTTATTTGATTTGTCGATGGTGTTCAGGATTTCATGGACAAATTCTTCCTCAGAAGGCTGCGTTTGTTCGTCCTTGCCACCTTTCTCTATGTCGGAAAAAGTCGTTTTGTCTTTCGAGGAATTTCTTAAAACGATTTGAGGGAATGGGGAGGTGATTGTGTTGCGAGCTTTCTTTGCTTGCCTTTGAGAGGTGTCTTGGCCTTCAAGGTCTCCCGGGGGCTCATAGTTGTTGGAGGGGTCGCCGAAGTCTCCGGGAGCTTCCATCGCGTTCTTTACTTCCTCAATAATATTTGAACGATTATTTTTTGAGTTATTTCCGCTAACACCTCTTATACTATAATTTTTTTTCACAAATAACCTCAAACTATAATTTTACCAATTTTAGTCTCTAAACTATATCCGCTTTGACATTTTAGTCTCTGTCAATTTTTCTGTTAAAGTTAATTTTTTAGATATGTTAAATGACACTTGTATCCTTACATAAAAGTTTAAAATATTTTTTATCTTTTATTATTTATTAGTTTAAAACACTTGTACCCTTTTACTAATCTTTTATTACATTAACAAAATAAGTAATAAAAGATAAAAAATATTTTAAACTTTTACATAAGGTACAAATATTATTTAATAAATATAAAAAAAAAATAATTTTAATAGAAAAAATAATAAAATCAAATGTTAGGATTAAAATATCAAAGTGAAAATAATTTTGAGATTAAAAATAATAAAATTATAATTTAAGATTATTCATGAAAAAAAGTTATAGTATACGGTGAAAATAACTCTAATTTTTTATTTTAGATACATAGTCAAATAAATGTTTTTTCTAATTTCTTATATTGGGCCAAATTTTTACGATACAGCTCATTAGAGTTTGCCGAATGGGTTGAAGACCCTAAATAATATTTGACAATATCCAGCCCGTTAACAACTCCCCGCGCTACGAAAGCTCTCGTTTCTCGCACGTGCGCCGCTCGCCGGAGCTTTCTCGTCTCGTCACAGGTAGGTTTTTAGAAGCGCCCGGCGGCTACTAAAAATTTTATAAACCCTTTCGTCTCCATCTCTTCCGCCCCCTTCCACTCTTCTTCTCGCCCTCGGCGCCCCTCCGTCGTAGTCGCCGCCGGCGGTGAGGCAGCTGCTCGTGTTCCGGCTGGCCGGTGGCAAGGATGAGCGTGTGGAACTACGTCGTGACGGCCCACAAGCCGACCAACGTCACCCACTCATGCGTGGGAAACTTCACCGGGCCTCAGGAGCTCAACCTCATCATTGCGTAAGGCCCCTGATCCCCTTTTCGCTTCCGTACTCTCTTGGGTTCTAGGGTTCCACTGTGAGCGCGGGTGCGAAATGCCCACTGCGCCCTGTTCCTCCGCAAGGGCTGGATTGGGGTTTCGATATGTTTCTTCTGTATATTGGTGCATTTTCGCGTCTGATGCAATGAAATGAATTATTTGGATGGAAGGAATGATTAAATGTCTTTATTTACATGTCATTGCATCTAACTGTGTTGTATCTGTGATGCCTTTTAAGAACTTATGGAGCTAATCATAATGAGTGCTTTCCTGGAGAAGTTAAATAGTGTGGTTCCCATATGTAACCACTTTACCAGTTGGATTGTGTGTAGATTTCTGCATCCATGTTTTTATCAGTACATGTTAGATAAGGTTTCTTCACAGTGTCTCATATCATCAAATTGTCACTAATTACATTCAATTCCGTGCTGATTATCAACTGAACATGGCTTCTGTCTTCTCTTTTCCAGTAAATGCACACGCATCGAGATTCATTTGCTTACACCGCATGGTCTGCAGGTAACGGAATCATCACTTTTTGGATTACTTAAGATGATTTTTGTTGTTTCCATGTGTAGTCAGAGTTGATTATACGGGTTGTCTTTTGGAAAAGTTGAAACAAACTTGTACACGAATTTGATGTTCAATTTTTCTGAAACCACTGCTTGCAAATAGAATTTATGATACCTAGGGTGCAAATGTATACTTCAGTGGTTATCAAGCTGAAATCTGCTTTCACTTCTTTAAGTTTGTATATAGTGAAGCATATATCGTTGAAGTATGCTCTAATGGATGAAAGCACCAACTTTGCAAAAATCTTGCTGAAGATAATAAAAACATTATGTTTTTTTGTGACTTAAAATTTTTAAAAAAAATAAACAACTATTTTTTTTGAGAGAAACATCCAATTAAATTGTTGCTCATATTTTATACATCTTACTTGTGCATTCATTAATTAAACTGAAACTATTAGTTGGCTTTGCTTATGGTTCTATGATATCTGGTTAAACTTGCTTACATACTTCAGTTACTCTGTATGTTTGACATTCTCCCAATTCATTCCTTTAGAAACAATGTTTTTCTTCTTTTTCTTGATGCAGCCTATGCTTGATGTTCCTATATATGGGAGAATCGCGACACTTGAACTTTTCCGTCCTCATGTGAGTCTTTACAAAAAATTCTTTTCAATTTGATGGTTATATTTTGTGCACATGCACATACTTTTTTCTTCTGAGGATATGTATATCTGCATGTTGATGAATTGCTTTTTGTTCAGGGTGAAGCTCAAGATTTCTTATTTATTGCCACAGAAAGGTACAAATTCTGTGTACTCCAGTGGGATGGGGAGACATCAGAGCTCATTACAAGGTAAATGAGAAATATTTCATTTGGTGCAGTATTGAAGCTATGATGTATGCATTAGAATTTCCATTTTGCCACCCTACATGAATGTCGAATCCAAAGTTAATTATTTTTTCGCAATCCTAGAAGTTTCATGATTTTGTGTAAAATATGTTAAAAAGAAAAAATACTTAAAAAGTTTCCGTTCTACCAATTATATTTTTGTATGACATACATACATATGCAAACCCGACATTCATATATGCACATACACGTGTGTAGTGTAGTGCATATGTGCACGTTGCTCCTCAAACAGCATCAAACGTGCTACATATTTTAGTATTTTCATTTATGCCATGATGCATATCTGATGAATTTTCTTCGGAAAATTCTTTGACATCTGAGTGGCTTCAATCTTAATTTTTTTTCTCAATGGGGAAGGGATGTGTAAAATTTGTTCGCCATCCAAATATATTAAAAAACTTCAAAGAGTAGACATATAAATGTAAAACAAAAAGTCTATGAGTGAGGGGTCAGGACGTCAAAAAAAGTGACTCCTCACCCGCTTGCCAAAACACTTATGTGCTGATTTGTCTAATGGATGTTCCACTCAGTTCCCTATGTTTATGTGAATTTGTTAATTGCATCGTAAAATGGTTGTCAGAGGGCAATTCTATGAAGGCAATAGGCTACTTGGCTGGTTGTTCCACATGATTGGTTGTGGTGCTTTAATGATATATGAAATATTAAAGGTTTTACAAAAAAATTACGGTAGTACCTTTTCTTGAAAGGAAAAGGATAGCTACAAAGTTGAGTAATGCCTTTCTGGGTGTCAAAATTTCTAATCTATTCTTTTGCCGTGGAATATCACACTTATTTTCCCATTGGAAATGCAACTCAACATTTAATTCCTTAAAATGCAACCTCTGTGTACTTCCGTTGATTTTATAATTTAAATAAAGAAATATTCTGTCAGAATCATTGCTACATAAGACTTGATGCTTGTGCGAATGTACTTTTCAATATGCAGAGCTATGGGAGATGTTTCAGATCGGATTGGCCGTCCTACAGATAATGGGCAGGTGAAGAGTCTTGTATCTTTTATTTATCTATCATCTACAAATGAGTAGATTGGGATACATACTAGGCACTATTCTGCAAATGGAGGTTTTAAGCTATCACCTTTCGGTATCCCTAATTAGTCATCCTTTTTCCAAAAGGCTTGAAAAAGTACAGAAAATCCATCTATCTTAGCTGTTCAATATGCATCTATGAGTAGCTAGTCCTTTTAGACGCCTTGACATTGTATACACTATTTTTTCGTGTGATGTCCTAACATTTCAAAGGTGGGCTTTGTTTATATTTTACAACATGGGACTTCGAAAAATCTAGGGCTGCTATATTCAGCTGTTATCATTTTGTATCTTTTGCATTTTGTTTGTTTACTTCTGTGTCTTGCAGGATGTAAAGGGAAGAGCCTTATTTTCCCTGTGCTAGAGTGCTAGTGTGTTATAGGAGGATAACTATTATTTCTAACATTTTAGGCTGGTGGTTTAGTCTTGATATAAGTTACTGGATGGAACTAGGTTCCTCTTTTATTACTCATTGCTGGATCAAACCCAAAACTATTTATATTTATATATATGGTTGCAGAACAGTTTCAGTAGTAAGCTTGCGAAGTATTACTGGATAACAGAGAGGGCGTTACACCACCATTTTTCACATCATATAAAACCCAGCTTGCTTTACAGATTTGAACTTCATGGATCTTCAATCTTCTCGTAGTTGTGGCTAGCTTTCAGTTGAAGATAGTTGATTATTAGTTATTAGCATCTCTCTAGTGTTTAATTTCTGTTGTTTATTTCAAACGATTTATGTGACTGCTTAGACATGAATAATTGTTGATAGAGAAAGAGAGATGTTTGCTAGGTGAAACAATCTATTAAACTGGTTTGATACTATGACACATTTGCTTTTGTATTCTATACACTTTTTTGTTGTGTAAATTGAAGTTTGTTCCACTTTTGTCTGCTCTCCATGTTATCATGTAGGACTCCATGTGAGCTATATAAGAGTTGTCTACTACATAAGATTGTAACTTCTCTTCTTATTATGATATCTAAGTTTATGATTGCTCCGTATCTTTTGTTAAGTGTGTTATTCTGGTACTTATGACTTTATGCGAAATCTTCTTGTAGATTGGCATTATTGATCCTGACTGTAGATTGATTGGTCTCCACCTATATGATGGCTTGTTCAAGGTAAATGCATTATGTGCATTCTGATTCTTCTGCCTTTTATGCCCAAACTTGTAAGATTCATAAACTGGAGGATATATCTCATGATTCACCAGGTCATACCATTTGATAATAAAGGGCAACTAAAGGAAGCATTTAATATAAGGTATCTTTATTGCTTTTTTTTGAAAGATGTGTTCTTATTATCTTCCACAAATGACTCATTTTTATATTACACTTTTCTTTATCAAAGGTCAGCATACTTTCCCTTAAAAAAGGTCAGCATAACCATTTTTCTTGAAGGAGATACTATAATGAATTTGGTAGAAGCACAACATATATCCATGTTTGTGCTGATAGAACATTGGTATTGTCTGCCTAAGTTTATTGAGAATTTGATATATGCATAATATGTGAATAAAATGTGATTGTGGAAATGAGAATAATATAGATGTTATTAACGATAAACATGCGAGGATCTTAACACAATCACGGGCAATTACTTGTCTGTTTAGGAGGACAAATCTCCATGATAAAATAGTCAGTGTATAGTGGACCAAACTCTAGTTATAAGGTTGATAAACAAAACTTTTCAAAGGCTGAAAGTAGAGTTAGGAACTTTTTTTTTTGAGAAAAAGAAGGATGATTACAAGTCGTGGGTAGTCATTCGATATGTATTAAGGCCTTTGCATTCCAAGATGTACAAGTGTGTATACAAAAGACCAAAAGGTGTACAAAAAAGAGAGAGCCTACGAGAAGGTGCTCTCAAAGCTTGTCCCTTCCCCCACTCTCTACTCAAAAGGAAAATGTGATGTACAACATTCTCAATGTAACATCTCTCCCCCCTAAAAATGGTGCAATTACGTTGTAGCCAGATGGCCCATGTGACCGCCAAGGAAACCCGCCAGGGCTGTCTCCACGTGTCCTCGCCTCTTCAGGTAGTGCACGTAGCGACTCCCAAAAGACCTCTATCGTCAACGAGTCCACCTCTATACTCGACATTCGTCCCCATACCTCCATGGCAATGGGGCAAGTGAAGAATAAGTAGGCGATGTCCTCCTCTGCCAACCCGCACAAAGCACATGATATGTCTGAGCTAGGCGCCCACCGCGTCCTATAGGCCTTGGTAAGAATCCTGCCCCTAGAGGTGAGCACGGGACAGGAAACCCAATTGACCTGACTTTTTGGGTTTTTTTCCTGGGCCGATTAATATCCAGGTCGGGATTGGGTCAAGCTTCAAAAAACCCGGTATAATTCGGGTTCATAACAAAATTATTATATCACATACCCGATTGACCCGACCTAGTATTCTAGTACAATAAAATAGTAATATTCGTATTATATATTCAATTATTATTACTTTCCAAGTAAGTATATATTCAATTATTTGATTATGGTAATATAAACTTATCACATTTGGTAATATAATGGTATGTCTATGAAGCTTGGTACATATAATTTTATAAACACGATAATATATTTTTATATTTTTATGTTTAACCAATTTTAGAAATGATGAGACAAGCGAGATGTCCCGATCTAATTCTTGATTCAAATCGGGACGTCCCGGTCCTGATCCCGATCCCGATTGTAATCTAACTAGGAATGGGACTTCTGTTCTTTTTCTTGATAAAAATCGGGTCGGGACCTAGATGACCTCATTCCTGGTCCATACTGGTTATGCTCACCCCTACTTGCTCCGCCTTAGGAGCCAAGCAAAAATCTTGACTTTAAGGGGGGGGACCCGTGATCTCCAAATGTAACGCCGATCTCCAAATGTAATGCCATTCTGATCTGAGGTCGTTCGTCATCATCACGACTAATAGTAGACGAATGTATGTGCTCATAGCGGAAAAGCGGAGCAATAACCATATCCACCCATCCCTAGCTGGAAATCCTATCATGTTATGCTAGGAGCTTCGTGTTGCACTGCTCTGATAGCGCAAATCTTAATTGGGGATCCAGGAGTTTGCTCCCTCAACACATGTTCACACCTTCGAAATGGATGCATTTGGGTCCGCTCCTAGTGCTACTAGCCTAGGGAAAGCATCCCCTGGGGTCCATTCGTGCCTCCAAAAAGAGAAGGAAGTTCACGAGCCGAGCGAGGCCTGGAAAAAAGGTTGCATCGGTGGCAACAAACTTGTGATGCTGCTTGAGGCTCCCTTACTGATGGTTGGGTGAAAGGCCCACGAGAGATCTCGATCATAGCATGAGAAAAAAATTGCGCACCACAAGTCATCTCTAGGAGGGCATAATTGGTCGGACGGAGGGTTCGGACTCCTGAGCCCCCATCTGATCTGGGCTGGCATACGTCTCTCCAAGAAACTAGGTGGACCGTTCGTCTTGCTTGTCACAACTTTATCAAAAGAAAGAGATCCTCAATGGATCGATGCATCACTCCACCTGAGCTAACATCCATAGACGAACATGAAGTAGATGGACAAAGGAGAGTCACGAGTGCAGGAGGATGAGGTGTCCTCCTCGGGACAACAACCGCGAAATCCATCCATTTAACTTGTGCTCCATTCGCTCAATAACTGGGGTCCTCCTTCGAGAACCAATGTGGCGGTCCAATGGTGGTATGCTCAGGTATGTAAACGATAGGATGCCGATCAGTGTGTGGAGTTCAGTTACAAAACAATCTCCATTGTTGGTTGTCGTGTCAAAAGGGATGAAAGAAGATTTCACATGGTTCACATGGAGGCCAAATACTACACCAAACAACTCCCTATGATGCGATGAGCCTCCATAGTGGATCCCTCAATGAAGTACGAAGTGTCATCGGCGTACTAAAGCAAGGGCACCAGGCTGGTAGAGTCTTGAGGAAATGAGTAGCTTATCAAGATTCCAACCTCACATGCGAAGTTCGTGCACCAAGCAAGGGCATCCACCGCCAAGACAAAGAGCATAAGGGCAAGGGGGCAACTCTGACGAATGCCCCACCGAGGCTAAATCCAACCACCGGTTGGCCGACCATTAACCAAAGCTGAGAATGCAAGAGGATGAGGTGTCCTCCTCGGGACAACAACCGCGAAATGCATCCATTTAACTTGTGCTCTATTCGCTCAATAACTGGGGTCCTCCTTCGAGAACCAATGTGGCGGTCCAATGGTGGTATGCTCAGGTATGTAAACGATAGGATGCCGATCAGTGTGTGGAGTTCAGTTACAAAACAATCTCCATTGTTGGTTGTCGTGTCAAAAGGGATGAAAGAAGATTTCACATGGTTCACATGGAGGCCAAATACTACACCAAACAACTCCCTATGATGCGATGAGCCTCCATAGTGGATCCCTCAATGAAGTACGAAGTGTCATCGGCGTACTAAAGCAAGGGCACCATTGCTCAGGTATGTAAACAATAGGATGCCGATCGGTGTGTGGAGTTCAGTTACAAAACAATCTCCATTGTTGGCTGTCGTGTCAAAAGGGATGAAAGAAGATTTCACATGGTTCACATGGAGGCCAAATACCGCACCAAACAACTCCCCATGATGCGATGAACCTCCATAGTGGATCCCTCAATGAAGTACGAAGTGTCATCGGCGTACTAAAGCAAGGGCACCAGGCTGGTAGAGTCTTGAGGAAATGAGTAGCTTATCAAGATTCCAACCTCACATGCGAAGTTCGTGCAACGAGCAAGGGCATCCACCGCCAGGACAAAGAGCATAAGGGCAAGGGGGCAACTCTGACGAATGCCCCACCGAGGCTAAATCCAACCACCGGTTGGCCGACCATTAACCAAAGCTGAGAATGCAAGAGGATGAGGTGTCCTCCTCGGGACAACAACCGCGAAATGCATCCATTTAACTTGTGCTCTATTCGCTCAATAACTGGGGTCCTCCTTCGAGAACCAATGTGGCGGTCCAATGGTGGTATGCTCAGGTATGTAAACAATAGGATGCCGATCGGTGTGTGGAGTTCAGTTACAAAACAATCTCCATTGTTGGCTGTCGTGTCAAAAGGGATGAAAGAAGATTTCACATGGTTCACATGGAGGCCAAATACCGCACCAAACAACTCCCCATGATGCGATGAACCTCCATAGTGGATCCCTCAATGAAGTACGAAGTGTCATCGGCGTACTAAAGCAAGGGCACCAGGCTGGTAGAGTCTTGAGGAAATGAGTAGCTTATCAAGATTCCAACCTCACATGCGAAGTTCGTGCAACGAGCAAGGGCATCCACCGCCAGGACAAAGAGCATAAGGGCAAGGGGGCAACTCTGACGAATGCCCCACTGAGGCTAAATCCAACCACCAGTTGGCCGACCATTAACCAAAGTTGAGAATGAAGTGGTGATGCAAGTCTTCATCTAGGAGATCCATGTTGATGGAAAGCCTCGCACCTGCAAAGAGTGCCATAGGAAAGGCCATGAGATGGGATCATAAGCTCTGGAGAAATCCACTTTTCAAATAAACCCGTCACGTTTGCCATTAGGATGCAATGATCTCTAAGGCAATGGAGTATCTATCAGTGATAGAGTGGCCACGATGAAGGCCGATTGTATTGGGTGAACAAAGGTCTCCAAAACCTCTCATGCGGTTCGCCAAGACCCGAGCCACTATGAGATAAATAACATTGGACAAGGCGATCAGTCTGTAGGCCTTAATCCTTTCCGTTGGCATCCACTTCGGTTGCATGAAGAGAAGGAACCAGTTGAGGTGCTCAAAGCTTCAATTTCCATTGATAAACTCCTTAATGACCTCCATCAACTCTCCACACAACATGGTCCAAAACTCCATGTAAAAGAAAAACGGGGAAGCCGTCAGTTCCCGGTGAGCCATCCCCATTGAAGTCCCGCAATGCCTGAACTACCTCCTCCTTCGAGATGACCTGAGATAAGTAAACACAGTGTTCATCAGATAAACGTGGTAACCCTTGTTATTGCATTGCCACATGCTCGGTGGTCGTCTCCTCGAAGACTCCTCATAATGTGTTGTAATGGCAGCCTCATGTGGCTATGGCCCGTGACTGTTGCCCCTTACCTCCAAGCGGTCCATGTAGTTGCTTCGCCACCGACAACTTGCATAGAGGTGGAAAAACACGTGTTGATGTCACCCTCCTATAGCCAGGGCTGTTGAGTGTGTTGCCTCCATTGGATCTCCACCTTTTTGTCCTCCTGCTGCATCACCTCCTGATGGCGTCTCCTCTCAACGACCTCATCCAGAGTGAGATCTCATGAATCCTCAGTATGATCCCATCTTGATATGGCTGCTAGGGACTCTGAACGACGTTGCCCCTTGTCGGTCTATATTTGTCTTCGATGTCCCCTAAGGAACTCACGAAGGCCAGAGAGGCGCGCTACAAGTGTCATGGCCATCGAGTCCGATGCCAGTGTGTGAAGCCATTGGTCGACAACAAGCTGTCTGAAACCCTCCAATAGCCAAGAGCTCTCAAAACCAAAGTACGACCCTATGGGTGTGCTCTTGTTGGACCACTACATGGTGTGGTCCGAGAAAGGGTGCTCCATGGCTCGAATGTTTGCTAGTTGGCGTGCCTTTGCCAACTCGAAAGAGTCTAAGAACCTGACGAGCCTCGGTCATGCCATAGGGGAGGCGTTGCTCCATGTGAAACGAAGTCATCGCTGGGAAATCCAATAATGAGTGCGACTCGATGAAATCCTTGAACTCTGTTGCACCAAGGTCTCTCCATCGTCTCGCGAGGGGGCGGTCATCCATGTCCAAAGTGACGTTGAAATCACCACTAATAAGCCATCATGTCTCTGGAAGGCGACTTGGCGGAGCTCCTCCCACATTAGTGGCCGAAGTGTCGATATGGACAGACTGTAGAGACAAGAGACAAGATATTGGTGTCCATCTGGTCTGTGCCTCATGTGCAATGATATGGAGAATCTGTCGCTCCAAGATGTGATGATGTGAAAAAGATCGGGCCATCCAATGATGCAACTGCCTGACATGCTGGTAGCAGCGAGGGTCACATGCTTGGCGAGCCGAGAATCACCTATTTGGGCCCATGTGCGATCATCGCACTTAGCGAGTTTTGTCTTTGTAGTGGGACGATGTCTGCTCCCCACTCATGTAGATAGCGTCATAAAGTATGACGACTCTGAGCCTCGTCAAGGCCGCGCATGTTCCAAGTGAGGACTCTCACAGAGACACCGCTCTCGACCTCGTGGTTATGGACCGCACCAGCATCCCGCTACTAAGCATTTAAATCTTTGATGCCTCGGCCACGAGCAAGACCTCCTCATCCATCCGATGTATGAGGGGACTTGACGCTTGNAATACAAAGTAGTCTCATGTCAATACACTCCCCAAAAATTGTGTTGTCCTCAAGTTGGAGAGCAATGGCGTCGTATGATCCATGTAGCCGACCCCACCTAGTGGGATAAGGCTTTGTTGTTGTTGTTGTTGTTGTTGTAACACTGTTAACACCGTCAAACTTAAGAAACTCCATTGTAGTGTAAAGATGGCGTAGAGGATTTTTGGACCATCATGATTTTTTTTTTGATAAGAATATGATGGTTATCAAGAGTAACCATCCATTTTATTAAGATGATGTAATTTACATTATTACATTACAAAGCATACTCATGATCTCAACCACTCTCTTGCCAATTTTTTTGCCACAGCTATAATGTTCTCCACATAAACTCTCTCCCCTCTAAATATACATCCATTTCGCTGGACCCAAATAGACCATAGAAATGCTACTGGCTCCACACGACGCCATCTTGAGGTATAGACTTGTAGTTGCTGCTCTTGACTACCTGCAAGTCGGAATGACCTCCAAAAGCTTGTTGATGACTGGTGATCAATCCATTCACAGCTTGATTGTTGCCACACTTCCTTTGTCACCATGCATTCAAAGAATAAGTGATTGATGTCTTCATCTGACACTTCGCAAAAGACACATGTTATGGATCCCCTTTGTGCCCATCTTTGTCTGTAGCACTTTGTTGGTAGTCTCTCTCTCCTAAAGAGCCATAGAAATATTTTCATCCTTTGTGGCATCCGCATTTTCCAAATAATGTTGCAGTCCATTTTCAAGACATCATCTTCCAATCTATTATTGTTATCAAGTAGTTGGTACACTGCACGGACAAAGAATTGACGCGCAGACCATCGCCATGAGTCATCCTGTGCTGAATCTGGACGTTTGCCCTCTAGTCTCCCCAATAGCATTAAGAAATTCTCTACCTGCTGGTCTGAAAGAGCTGAGGCAAACTGCGGAATCCATCATGAATTTTTAACTTCTTGGGAAACGAACTTCCCTTAAAATGTGCATGAAAGTTGATTTCTCATGTATAAATGTTTTATCTTTGTGCCTTCAGTGCTGGCTGATACATCTGCTATTAAGAAATATATGATTTATAATTTGGTTGTTAATGCTGAAAATTGTTGGAAAGTTGGATCAAACTTTTTGGAGGCTGAAAATAGAATTAGGAACCCATTAATGTATTTGTTTTAAGAGATCCCATTAGTGTATTTGTAATTTGAACAGCTAGTTAACTACGAGGCTACAACAATAACAAACTAGTAATGAAGAAGATGAACTAATGGAACACATTAAATGCAAGTATCCACTATTTTCTTAATTACCGAATATCTTCATAAATCTTAACTAATACAACTTGGTATCATATCATAATCCTTTGGTGAGTTTCACTAATAAATAATCTTGATTGATGCCTTAGAAGTTCCGAGAATGAGCCAATGATTTATGGAGGATAGCAGGGTTAAGTCTAATTGTTCAAGGAGAATCTCAATGTGGATTGAAATTCTTTTTTTTTTTTCTTAGAATGTGGATGTGAAATTGCTTCATTCACATTTATGTATTAGATGGGTTTTATCTTAGAGGTTGCTGTGTAAATCTCCTACACATGTAAATTTCATAGTGTACGTGTACACCACTACATTGTATCAATTAATGAATGTATGCTGATGAACAATTGAATCGGATTTTTAAGCATAATGTACACCTAAACTATGGTGTTTAAATATGTAAGCCCTAAACCCAAAAGCGGCTTTACATGGTCGTTTACCCATTTGTTTTAATGTATGCTGTCATCTATGTAGTTTTACCAAAATTAGTTAAACTGTAGTATTTCTCAATTTTTCCTTAGTAATACGAAATACTAGGCGGAATGCTGGCATGCATCAGGAGATACACATCGCGACAAGGCTGTATCAGATTGACACAATATGATACTGTCTGATACATGTGTTTTTTGGCTTGTTCAATTTCCCAATTGTTGGTATCAACACAGCACTGAAACCTATCAATTAGCACATTCAAAGCTTCGTCCAAAAACACTAGTTGAACTGGTACATTATTAAATATCATGGGCATAATATAACTATAATGGCTCCCTTATAGGTTCATTTTGGAACTGTCATACATCAACTAGCAGAAAATGTGTTCTAGGCATTTTTCATTATTTCCATGAACTATAACTATAATGATCTGCCATTTCAAGAAAAAAGAACTGGACTTTCTTCATATGTGCGCTACTTATTTACAACCATATTTATATCATGGGCACGCTCACTTTTGTAGCTTCATTTGTTCTGCTTTCCAGAAGTTACATGCAAGATAGTTCTACGATGATACTCGTTCCTCTTTATTTTGATATGATGTTCTTACATGTATTTTTATATTTGTTCATCATCTTCTAACTACCATAATATTAGCGCACAATTGTTCAGTCTGAACCTATCACTTTTAGTCTCAGAAAAAGAACATTGCTTCCATAAAAAACTGATACAATTATCATCTTCTAACCACCCACTATTTCCTTAACCAACACAATTATTCTAAACTAATACAAAATGGAATCATATCATCAAACATGCTAAGCATATAGTTATTGAAATGTCATTTGTTTCCTGTACAAAAGGATTCTTATGATTCTATTTTTTTATGAAGTTTTCTGGTTTATTGATTTTATCAGACTTGAAGAACTTCAAGTTTTGGATATTAAGTTTCTTTATGGCTGTTCGAAGCCTACAATTGTAGTTCTCTATCAGGTATGGCATCATGATTTTTCTGGTTATTTGATTTGGCATTTGAAAGTGTGGGTATGTGAAAGTTGCTCTATGCTACAATTGTTTATATTATACAGGACAACAAAGATGCACGGCATGTAAAGACATATGAAGTTGCCCTCAAGGATAAAGATTTCGTTGAGGGGCCGTGGTCACAGAATAACCTAGATAATGGAGCTGGTCTGTTGATTCCTGTTCCATTGCCACTTGGAGGTGTTATCATAATAGGGGAAGAGACAATCGTATACTGCAGTGCTACATCATTTAAAGCTATACCAATTAGACAGGTAAGTAATTTAGCTTTGTAAGAATGTTGATTTACTTTTTAATCCAACTGACACTATTTATACCAGGACTGTAGTTTGCTAATGAACTATTCTTCACTGCAATTTGCAGTCAATTACAAGAGCTTATGGAAGGGTTGATGCAGATGGTTCTCGATATTTACTGAGTGATAGTTCTGGCCTTCTACACTTGCTTGTCATCACTCATGAAAGAGAAAAGTAAATATCTCTTCTTTTGTATTTTGTGGCTTTTCTTTCCTTTCCTTTCCTCGTAGGAAACGCTTCATCGAAGTTGGATAGGTTGACCCCTATGTAACTGTTGCTTCTTACATAGGGTAACTGGACTTAAAATTGAGCATTTGGGGGAAACTTCTATTGCATCAACGATATCATATCTTGACAATGCAGTTGTATATGTTGGTTCCAGCTATGGAGACTCACAGGTAAGCAAATATAAGCATGAATACACATGCTCTTTTTGTCTCTTGAATTCTGCAAAACTGTGGAATTTTTATTTCTCATCAATCTCTGTTGGAATTTCATTGACTAATTCAACATGAAGGTTTTAATATTTAATTTAACATGCAGCGAATATTCAATGGTTCGACTAAATTTGGCTTCTTTTAAACTGTTACATTATTTCTTAATATTTTAGATGATGTCATCACCACATTTCTAGTAGCTGATTGTATTAAGATTTGTCATATTTTCTCTTCTAACAGCTTATAAAACTAAACCTTCAACCTGATGCGAAAGGTTCATATGTTGAAGTACTTGAAAAATACATCAACTTGGGGCCCATTGTAGATTTCTGTGTTGTTGACCTTGACAGGCAAGGTCAGGGCCAGGTTGTCACATGCTCAGGGGCTTACAAAGATGGTTCCCTTTGCATAGTTCGAAATGGCATAGGGCTCAATGAACAGGTACGGTTATAAATTTATTTCTTGTTTATACCAATCAATATAAAGAATCAATTTTTTAAGAAAATATGGGCAAGTAATTGAATGCCCCTGACCATAATAGGCATCTGTAGAACTTCAAGGAATAAAAGGGCTATGGTCTCTACGATCGTCTACAAATGATTCATATGACACATTCTTAGTGGTTAGCTTCATTAATGAGACACGTATCCTGGCGATGAATATGGAGGATGAGTTAGAAGAAACTGAGATAGGAGGATTTTGTGCACAGACTCAGACATTATTTTGCCAAAATGCTTTGAACGATCAGCTTGTTCAGGTTAGCTCTACTATTTATTCAAGTTACTTTTCAAAAGCAAGCATTCGTAACTTTAGCTGCTTAACCTTAAGTTGTATTGCCAATTGAAAGTTGTTACATTCTAATTTTGTAGATATTGTAGAGCATGCATTAGTCATCTTATAATTATCATTAATATCTGCATTCCTTAGACCAAACACGTCTAATGAGTTTATTATCTTTAATCACTAGGCACTTTTTCATCCAGATTTTCTTTCTATTGTTAGACAATCTTGTTTAGTAGATTCATCAATTTGGATTAGGATGCCTTTTTTGCACGTAGTCAAACTCTTCGTGAACAATAAAACATTTTCTTTGTTTCAGAAACTCTATTTATGATTCTGTTTACTTTTAAGTTTGTTTTTCTCTGAAAAATTCTATAATGAACCCATGAAATGGTGTTATATGTCCATTTTTAGTAGGCACACCTGTAAGAGCTGTTATAAAAATAAGGGCTGTTGAACTTTTGTCATGTGAAAGAGCAGGAGAGGCTCCATAATGCCCATATAGTGTGAGATAATAGGGAGACACATGAAGTGGAAAACCGTGTTTTTCTCAGATAATTTGCAGTATAAGAATGGTTGCAATACACGGTGTTTAATATGATTAATAGTTATTAATGATGAGAACTTCATATGTAGACTGGGAAATTACATTTTTTTTGGAAGTATAAGATTAGTCATGAGATTCACTTTCATAAGATTTTATGGTCCTAGCCTTTGTTTTTTTCTAATTTATGGTCCACTATGGTCTTGACTGGATGTCAAGCACCACCACGGGTTGTGCCATTGTGAACTTGTTGTGTCATGCAGCTATGATGAACTATTTTTTGTGTTCACATGCCTACATGTCCATATTGCTGTTCTGACATCTTTTACGTCTTATGTATTGCAGGTTACAGCAAATTCTGTTAGGCTAGTAAATTCTACAAATCGGGAACTGCTGCATGAGTGGAAGGCACCTGATGGATTTTCTATCAATGTTGCCACTGCTAATGCCACCCAGGTTCATCCATCTTTCCATAATTTTGTACTTGTTGCTATATCATTTTATAACTTATGAAAACTGTCTCAAATGGGAATAGGTAATTAGATTTAGTTGATTGTTAAGACCCATAAATTAGGTGTATTCAACCTTCATGCTGATATTGTAAACTTTGGAGGCTTAGTGTACTTGGGCCTAAGTTTTACACATCAATCTTCTTGAAGATATTGGTAGCTTTTATACCTGCTCTTAAATTGCAATTATTTTATGTTTAAATGTACCCTTAAAAAGACATGCTACATGTATTTTGTCACATTTACTGAATGACATTTTGGGAAACACAGGTTTTATTGGCCACTGGTGGTGGGAACCTTGTTTACTTGGAGATTGATAATGGGATGCTGAATCAAGTAAAACATATACAACTGGAGTATGAAATATCTTGTCTTGATATAAATCCAATTGGTGAAGGCTCACAGTGCAGCACATTGGCAGCTGTTGGAATGTGGACAGATATAAGTGTCAGGATATTTTCGCTTCCCAGCCTGGAATTACTTACGAAAGAAAATTTAGGCGGAGAAATTATACCTCGTTCTGTGCTTCTATGTGCTTTCGAAGGGGTATGCTTATCTTCATGACATGCTTGTCTGACAGATTCCTATGTAGTTTCTCTTGAACATTGTAAATCAAATAATAGCTACTGACAACGGTTGTTCAATATTGTTTAGGTATCTTATTTACTATGTGCACTTGGCGATGGGCACCTTTTCAACTTTTTGTTGAATATTGAGACTGGAAAATTATCCGATAGGAAGAAGGTTTCCCTTGGAACACAGCCTATCACACTTCGGACCTTCTCTTCTAAGGAAACAACACATGTATTTGCTGCTTCAGATAGGCCAACTGTGATATATAGTAGCAACAAAAAGCTACTTTACAGCAATGTGAATTTGAAAGAAGTCAATCACATGTGTCCTTTTAATTCAGCTGCTTTTCCTGACAGGTATTTTCTTGGATCTTTTCAGTTCATTGTATTTATGCTTACTGCAGGTTTTTTTATCTTCTGGAATCTGGGTTGCTTTTTCCATTATGACCTATAAATTATTATATTTTTCTATCAATATATAGAGGACTAAACTTTTTCTGCAGTGAGGAGTGAAATCCAACCTTAGCTCACTTCCATAGCCTCACGTCTGCCTCATTACAAAATTCCATCTGTAACGTAACAGGACATTTAACTCATTAAAAATGTGTTAAATATGTTTCTTTCTTGCTTTTTCCGTGGTATTATCTTAATTTTCCTAGTTTTCACCTGGTTTCGTCCAAACACTGCCAATTTTGAGTTGGGTTGAGTGCCTTCAGTAATCATTTTCTTGAGTTTTTTTCACAAGCATCTAACAAATTAGTTAAAATGCTTTAAATATGTTTCTTTCTTGGTTCTTCTGTGATATTATCTTGTTTTCCCTTGTTTTCAGCTGATTTTATCTGAACACTGACAAAGTGTGAGTTAGGTTGAGTGCCTTCAGTAATCATTTTCTTGAGTTCTTTCAAAAGCATCCAGCATGTTAATTAAAATAGTTATTCCTTCTAAAAAAATGATATTCTCTTGTTAAGACTCATGGTGTTTCCGACCTTTGATTTATACTTGAGAAAACAGAGATTTCCTTTATCTCGACGACTGCAGGTCTTGTCTCCTTTTATTGTGTCCAGTAGCTGTTATTATAACCATTATTTGGCATTTGTAAATTCACTCGATTTGTTGGAATACAAAAATGATCTCTGTATGCATAATGTCATTTTTCATCATTACTGATGTAATTGTATGAAACAGCCTTGCAATAGCTAAAGAAGGTGAGCTTTCTATTGGAACCATAGATGACATACAAAAGCTTCATATCCGCACAATTCCTCTCGGGGAACAGGCGCGCCGCATTTGCCATCAAGAGCAGTCTCGAACTTTCGCCATCTGTAGTTTAAAGCACTGTCAGACTAACTGTGAAGAGTCTGAGATGCACTTTATTCGCCTATTGGATGATCAGACTTTTGAGTTCATATCAACCTATGCACTTGATACCTTTGAATATGGTTGCTCTATAATTAGTTGCTCGTTCTCCGATGATAATAATGTCTATTATTGTGTTGGAACTGCCTATGTTCTACCTGAAGAAAATGAACCTTCTAAGGTATTCCATCTTGATCATCACTATCTAAATAATTATGCTTGGTGTATATATATTCTGTTTATCTTTGATATACTAAAGTAAGATTTTGTTCTTGAATTTGTTGTAAGTTTTTTCTGTTTACAGTGGATAAGTCAACAGTCAAATACAACTTTAGGAACATAAATTTATAGTGGATATGATGGATAAGTTGTTACTAGGAAAATGATTCAACTTTTCGTATGACATCCAGAGGTTACTTGCAACTTTCATTTTAATGTCCATAAATATCTCTACCTAATACTTTGTGTACAGGGTCGGATTCTTATTTTTGCGGTTGAAGATGGAAAATTACAATTGATTGCTGAAAAGGAAACAAAGGGTGCTGTGTACTCACTCAATGCCTTCAATGGGAAATTGCTGGCTGCTATTAATCAAAAGATTCAGTTATACAAATGGATGCACCGGGAAGATGGGTCACGAGAGCTTCAATCGGAATGTGGTCACCATGGGCATATACTTGCGTTGTATGTCCAAACTCGTGGTGATTTTATTGTAGTTGGTGATCTGATGAAATCTATCTCACTGCTGCTGTATAAGGTACTGTCAGTTTCTGTTTGTATTGATTAATTGATCTTTTACAGAGTCTAGGGTTATCTTGTTTACTAATATTAGGTACTGGATTTTATTCAGAAACTAGGATCACCACATAATTTCTGACAACCTTAGAATTGCAAAAGTTCTTTCTTTTGTGGTACATCTTTCAAAACAAAAAAAGCTAACAGAACAGCCTCTATGGAATTTGTCGCTATGTAAATGATGTTTTAAAACCTGATCATAACAAAGTGGATTCCAGTTGTTCTTATCAGATTATTTTTCTATAACGTGTTTTTTGCTTGTTTGTTTTAAATAGTTCTTTATCAGATTATTTTTCTATAATGCGTTTTGCTTGTTTGTCTTAAATAGTTCTTTCTGCTTACTTGTATTATGTTTAAATCAAATATCGAGAAGGAAATCAAATGTTTCAACTTGTAAATGCATTTTGAATACACATGGATAAATGCCATATTTATGTATCATCCTTTTCTTTCTAAAAGAAAAAGGAACATTTCAACTTTATTTGGAACCATGTGAGAATTTTCAGTATGAATTATTTTCTGGATCAATGATTTTACTTTTCTTTTGCTTCTTTCAGTATCAACTCATGTAAATTATGTCATGTTAAAAACTCATGCAAATTAATTTCAACTTGTAAGCTAATTTCTCAAAAAAAAACTCATGTAAATTATGTCACGTCATAAGATGATGCCAAAAGTAAGTTTCATTTTTTGTCAGCACGAGGAAGGTGCAATTGAGGAGCTAGCTCGGGACTACAATGCCAATTGGATGACTGCTGTTGAGATCCTTGATGATGACATCTATCTTGGAGCCGAAAACAACTTCAATCTGCTTACAGTGCGGAAAAATAGTGATGCAGCTACAGATGAGGAGAGGAGCCGTCTCGAGGTCATTGGCGAATACCACCTCGGTGAGTTTATTAACCGCTTTCGCCATGGATCCCTTGTCATGCGTCTTCCAGATTCTGAGGCAGGCCACATACCAACTGTTATCTTTGGCACTGTAAATGGTGTCATCGGCATCGTTGCCTCCCTTCCGCATGATCAGTACTTGTTCCTCGAGAAGCTCCAGTCCCACCTAGTCAAGGTTATAAAGGGTGTGGGTGGTCTTAGTCACGAGCAATGGCGCTCCTTCAACAATGAAAAGAAAACAGTGGATGCCAGAAACTTTCTTGACGGGGACTTGATTGAATCGTTCCTTGATCTTAATCGCAAACGTATGGACGAGATCTCCAAGTCGATGGGGGTTTCAGTTGAGGAGCTATGTAAAATAGTAGAGGAGCTTACAAGGTTGCACTGAAAAATGTTAAAAAAAATGAGAGCAACTTGCTGTGTGCAACACCACAATCAGAATACATTCCTTATTTTGAAATAGTGTAAAGATGTGGAATGCCGTTTGTTGGAGTTATTGCTTTTCCTTCTGTGGAACTTTGAAGAGGGTGTACGGTTGTCTATTGTAATTCTGACCCTAAGCTGGTGGTCTCATCTTTTGTTCTGAGCAACAATTGAAACTGTTGTACTTGCCAGTTTGTTTCTGGGCACCCAATGAAGACGGAGTGCGTACTCGTCTTTTGACAACGCATCTGTTATCAGGTTATGTTTGTAACTATTCTTCTTGTTTGGACAAAGCTAAAATTTATTGCTTGAAAGCATCACCAGTGTCACTGTACGCCAATCTGGTTAGCTTTATTTCCTAATATAATTGTCTAAATTTACTTTCTGAAAAGATGATTGCCAGGGCTATTAATTCGTGGTGGGCAACATTTAAAAGAAAGTTGTTTGTTTCCTAGAAAATAAATCTAGGGTATTTATTATTTTTTTAATAATTTAATTTTGACTGTTTGATTTCTAAGAAAAAACAGCTTTAACTAAAATTTCAGATGAAATTAAATTTGAGATATTTTTTATTAACTCGAGAGTGTGCGCCATTGGATTCACAACCATATTCTTTTATGATTTCATTGTCGGTTAATAATTCAGGACATGTCTGGGGGCTAAAATACTTATAACAAGTAAAGAATTCGAAATAAAATTAATTGGATCAGATGCGACATAAGGTGACTTTTCTGTTTATGAGAGTTTTGAAGAAAAGAAAAAGATATATTTCGTAAAGGAAGTATATGCCACATAAGTAAGTATAAGAGTTAAAAGAAACGTACCAAATTTCAAAGGGAATAAGTGCAAGAATAATAAGTATTATGAAGTGAAATACAGTATGCTAATAAAATGGTTAGAATTATTTAAGTTTAGATAATTCAAAATGTATTATTTTGTTTAAAACTTATTGGAACCAATTGTGCTAAAGGAAATAAGTGCACCTAATCAACATATTGTTGGATTCATTAAGTAAATCGAGTTGATCGACCCGAAAACACATGAATAAAAGTTCCAGCAAACTTGTAGCTTGAATAATCGAAGTTCTCGTAAAAAGTGTTTAAAATTCAAATATGTGAGAAAAATGTTCTATAATTTCAGGAATTGATCATCCACGGATGCAATATTTTTGAGATTCAAATAACTTCCTTGAGAAGATTTCCGAATTTTGACTGAAGAAGAGAACATTTTTGGGATGCAAATCTGATTATTTGTCATGGATAGAAAACCAAATCGTTAACTTATACAAAATCCAAAGAAAGAAATTGACATTTAGTATAATACTTTTTTATTGCCTACTAGTCACCGATGTTTAAGATTCTTTTTTCTGACTAGCAATTTGGAACGGACAACTTAATTAGTGGACAACAATTAACAACTAGCAATTAGATTGTAGTGGTTCAATTATTATATTAAATAAAAGAGGAAAAGATGTGTGTAGCACATATATGTTGCACAATGTTTAGCAAACAAATTAATCTATCAAATTTTGTTCAATCATTTCAATACTTTTTTATTAATTATAATATAAAATTTTATACACGAGAGTGGTCCAATCTAATTTTTTTATTTAACATATTATATTTTTATTTTTATTTACATCTCATAAGAAAATAATAAAATAAATAACAACTCACTTTTAAACGATCAAATAAAATTTAAAGGCTAACGTATCAAAATAGATCATTTTAAAAATAAAAAAAAATATTGAAATTTAAATATTAATTTAGTGTGCTACACATAAGACACAACGCATTTCTTTTTTTCTAAATAAAAAATATTTGACAAATACAATATTTAAATTAGTCATAAAATAATTTAATATGACACACACACACACACACATATATATATATATATATATATATATATATATATATATATATATATGAGAGAGATACATCCGATTTAGGAGACGTTGACTTAGTGCATGTTTGGATAAAATGTAAGTATCGGCCACAAGTTGAAAATTTACACTTCATCATGAAGTAAAAATTTTATGAGAAATGTTGTTATTTTCATTTGGCTGCAAATTTATGGGAAATTATTACCATGGTAAAAAAAGATAAAAACATAAATGAATTTATAATATAATAGTATAACAAATTTAAGTAAATATTTAGTTATTAAGATACTGAAATCCCCTTGAAACAAAAGAAAGAAACATTTGGAAATTAAAAAAATCATATATTTCTGTAAAGAATATCATTCATAAATAGAAAATAAAATAAATATGATATAAAAATATAATAATATTAATTTTTTTTAATAAAAATACCTTAACTATCAATATTTTGTCTAAAGAATATTTGTCCAAAATTATAATTAAGTATATCTTTTCACGTGCAAGCACAAACGAAAGAAAAAAATTAGAAGGTGAAATCAAAACATCCAAATTTTTCATTACCACAGATTTTTATTGGATATATTTTACATCCAAAATAAAATTTCTCATCCATAGGAAACATTATGATTTTTATTAAATGCTTCAAAATTGCTTTGGATCCAAACATGCCCTCCTTCTTGATGTTAAAATGGATGAAATCTATGCAAACACCTATGTTTGAACGGAAGGATGGGGAGGAGTGAAGAAAAGTAGGATGGGCTCCCTAAGTTATCTCAAATTTGGATAAGAGTGTTTAAAAAAATAAGGAATTTTGAATCCCTCCAAACCCTTTAGGCAATTTACCGCTATATGTGGATGACATATTGCTGATTGGAAATAATATGAAGATGGTGAATTCTGTGAAGAGTTTGTTGGCTAAAAAGTTTAAAATAAAAAATTTGGGACCTGCAAATTTCATTTTGGGCATGCAGATTCGAAGGGATCATGAGAAACGAAAATTGTGACTTGGTCAGGAAAAATACATAAAAGAAATACTGAAGAAATTTAATATGATAGACTGTAAGCCAGTTGATACTCCTATGTCTTTAGGGACTAAGCTATCTACAGAACAATGCTCAAAAACATATGAAGAAGCTGAAGAGATGGATTGAGTTCCGTATGCAAGTGCAGTGGGTAGTTTGATGTATGCCATGGTGTGCACACGTCCAGATATAGCACAAACGAAAGAGAAAAAAATTAGAAGGTGAAATCAAAACATCCAAATTTTTCATTACCACAAAATTTTATTGGATATATTTTACATCCAAAATAAAATTTCTCATCCATAGGAAACATTATGATTTTTATTAAATACTTCAAAATTACTTTGGATCCAAACATGCCCTCCTTCTTGATGTTAAAATGGATGGGATATATGCAAACACCTATATTTGAATGGAAGGATGAAGAGGAGTGAAGAAGAGTAGGATGGGCTCCCTAAGTCTATCTCAAATTTGGATAGAGTGTTTAAAAAAAATAAGGAATTTTGGATCCCTCCAAACCCCTTAAAACTAATTTTATCAAATTAGTGGAATTAGAAGGAATTCACTTTTTAGACGAGTTTGCCCTTTGTTTTAATTATTATTGATCATTTATTTTTTATTTTGATAGAACAAAATCATCTTTTTAAAAAATAACCCTTCTTATCGTACCCCTCTTTTCTAACCAAATATAAAATTCATAACACCTCCCATCCATTTTTTCCCATCTTTCTTTCTCCTTCCCCCTTCCCACTCATTTATCCAAACAAAGCCCCTATCAACGTGNACGAGAGAGAGAGAGAGAGAGAGAGAGAGAGAGAGAGAGAGAGAGACCATTGCTTTTTGTTCTCCTCCATTTGCTGCTGAGGCCTCTTTATTGAGCCCCCCAAAGCCATTGTTTGTATTAATAAGAGCACAAGAGGTGATTTTTTTAAAACTTTGGTCTCATCCCCATGTCAAACGTATTCATAACCGCTCTCTTTTTTGTCCTTCCTTGTCTGTTCTGCTCCTCGTCCAGTCTCTGTCGATTCCACAGCACATGAATGCCCATAACACGACCCTGAAAAAAGTATTAAAGGGAAAGCATTAAAGGGAAAGAAGACAGAATAGAAGCTGCCCCCCTTTGGAGGTTTTCTCTCTCCTGTCTTCTTCAATCCTGGTCTTTACCTTGTTCTTAAGTCTCTTGCCCTGTAGAGGAGGGTTTAAGGTCGGGTATTTTGAAGGCTTTGATTTTGTTTTTTTTCCCCCGAAGTTATCGGGATTCTGGTATCAGATTTTTGTAGAGCTGGACAAAAGTTGTAATTTTGATGAGGTTTTTCTGATAAAGACTGGATTTTGACGTGTTGTTCTTCTGGTGCATTCGAAATGTGCAATTTTTGTCTAGATGTTTGAGTTCCTTTGGCTCTTGCCGTAGTTTCTTCATGTATTTGTTAGAGTTAATGTCCTAATTTAGCACCTTTTGGATGTGATTTGATGTACTGGTGAAGATTTGTAAGTGTTATATGTGTGGGTTTTTGTTACATTAACTTATCTTTTAACCTTGTTTGGAGAGTTTTTACATCTGGGCTTTCGGCCTAAGATTTTTTTTTTCTTTCTCAAGATGGTTTGTAAGAAACTGGGTTCAAAAGCGGATGGGTTTCAGAGACAAGGGCAAGCCTGGTATGTTTCTGGCTCTTGTAATGAAGTTATTGTTTGATTTACTTTAGAATGGCCTGCTATTTCCATCAGTGTTTGTTCTTTCTATTGTTTGTGACGAATTTCACATTCTTTTGTGGTGCTACGATAGTAAATTTTATCTCAGATTCATCTCTTTCAATTTGATCAGGGACATGCATATGCATGGTAATGTTAACATGATTTCTCGAGCAATGCCTATAGTTGCGAGATCATCAGATTATGTATCCCACCCATGTTCTACATTTCTATGTGTTTCCTTTCTTTGTTTGATGTTTCAGTGTTAGCATTTGATATAAATAACTCAACGGAACTTCTCTGGAATGTTTATGTGTTATACCAGGCTCCAACCAGTTTCTGTTGATGTGCATGTTTATATATGTTATGCCAAACTCTAACCTAAGCTAAGCATCCAAGACTGCTTTGTATCTGTGCATGCATTCATATATCCTCTCTGTTAAATAAGAATCATCATGTTTCCCTGTGAATTCTTTATTAAAAGAATACCTTGCAAAAAGAATTTAAGTTCAATTTTTGTTTTCCATTGAGCAAAATCAAAATGTTCGAGGATGCCTGACGGCTGTGGCTCCTTTTTTTCTTTCTTATTTCAGGTTCTGCTCAACTGGCCTTCCTAGTGATGTGTCAGTTGAAGTTGGAGAGATGTCCTTTCATCTTCACAAGGTGATGATTTCTACTAAACTTTGTAATGGCTTATTGTCGAACTTTTGTTTGATTCTTTTGCACATTGTTCATGCTGTCTTTTATTCTTCACTTGGTCTTGACCATGGCAACTTTATCTCTGCATTTTCTTCGCAGCATAAACCATGAAAAAAAATACTCTTCTCTTGTTAAATTTTTTCCTTGCTCCTGAGGACAAAATTCCTTTTACGTTGAAGAGAAAAGTGCAGTTCCTAGATATATTTAAAACTCCTTCAACAGAAGTTTCTCATGCATGTGGCTCATTTTGTTAATGAGCTCAGACTGAAGATTAATGACTGCTAAACCGTTGTCTGTTATTTGCTAAATGAGTTCATTGCAAAATTGTGTTCCTAAAATGTAAAAGAAGTGAGTGTCTGCCATCACTACAGCACTCTCTAATGTCATTATGGAGCATCATAAATCAGCTTTATAATGTAAAATATTGATTATTAGGATTAGTATTTATTGCTCTTTTTCTAACATATGTATAACCTATATTATCATTTTCTTCATGCTAAATGCTCAGCTCCTTTATCCTTTCGATATTTCAGTTCCCTTTGTTATCCAAGAGTGGCCTTTTAGAGAAATTGATTCGTGAAAAATCCAATGATGGAGAAGAGAGCTGTGTTATACAATTATCTGATATTCCTGGTGGCTCAAAAGCTTTTGAACTGGTTGGCAAGTTCTGTTATGGGATCAAGTTGGAAATGACTTCCTCAAATGTTGTTTATTTACGGTGTGCCGCAGAGTATCTTGAGATGACTGAAGAAATTGCTGAGGATAACCTGATTTCTCAGACAGAAACCTTCCTAAATCAAGTAATTTTTCGTAATTGGATAGATTCAATTAAGGCTCTGCATACATGTGACAGCGTCCTTCCTCATGCAGAAGATTTGGGAATTGTAAAGAGATGCATAGATTCATTGGCTTCAAAGGCATTTACAGATCCTAACTTATTTCAGCTATCCATTATGGAGCATGGACCAATGCAAAGTCCTGGAGGGAGTGTTCTATGGAATGGTATAAGCACAGGAGCGAGGCCACGAAATAATAGTTCTGATTGGTGGTATGAAGATGTGTCGTCTTTAGGTCTACCATTTTATACGAGATTGATCTCAGCTATGGAGTCGCATGGTGCCAGACAAGAAGTCATCTCAGGATCTCTTACTTCCTATGCTAGAAGGCACCTTCCAGGACTCAATCGACGTCGAAGCCTCACAAAGACTGGCATTCATCTAGATCCCATAGCTCTACCAGTTGCTTTGTCTGAAGAAGAACAAAGGCATCTCTTGGAAGAGATTGATAGGATATTGCCTTCGCAGAAAGGTGCGGCATCAAGTAGCTTTTTGTTTGGACTCCTCCGAACTGCCATGATACTGCAAGTCAGCAAATCTTGTATTTCGAACTTGGAGAGAAGGATAGGAATGCAACTGCACCAAGCCAACTTGGATGATTTGTTGATACCGAATTTCTCTGACTCCACAGAAACTCTTTATGATGTAGACTGCATTCACAGAATACTTGAGCACTTCTTAGCACTTGATCAAGTCAGTGCCGGCTCCTCCCTTGATGGAGACAATGATGAGCAGTTTTTGGCATCCCCATCTTTGGCACCAATATCTCTTGTCGCAAAGTTAATCGATGGATACCTGGCAGAGGTTGCATCAGATGTTAATCTAAAGCTTCCAATGTTTCAGTCTCTCGCTGCCGCCATACCAGATTATGCTCGGTTCTTGGATGACGGACTTTATCGGGCCATTGACGTTTATCTCAAGGTAATTACTATAATCCTGGTTTATTTTGACAGTATCCAAAATCTAGCATTATCATTTCTTTGCTTGGACTTAATCCTTATTCTTTTTTATTTTGCTTATATCTGCTCTCATAGGCACATTCATGGCTCACGGAGTCAGATAGAGAAGAGCTATGCAGGCTGATGGACTGTCAAAAGCTCTCCCTAGAAGCTTGCACACATGCAGCACAGAATGAGAGACTTCCTCTTCGTGTCGTTGTCCAAGTCCTCTTCTTCGAGCAACTTCAGTTGAGATCATCCATCACCGGATGCATCCTTGCGTCCGACAACCTAGATGCATCAAGGCCGTTGAGCGAGCTTGTAATCACCAATAGTGGTGAATGGCCTATCACCATTAAGGAGAACAAGACACTGAAAGATGGCATGGAAAACATGAGGCTGAAGGTGTCCGAGCTCGAGAAGGAGTGCTCAAGCTTGAAGGAAGAGATTGAGAAGCTTGCTAATGGGAAGAGCATATGGAGTGGCATCAGGAGGAAGTTCCGACCGAATATCAAGTCTCAGATGTGTAGCGCCGAAGAGGGATCCGTGAGAAGCGGAAGAAATGCCGATGAAAGGGCGGAGAAATTGCAACTGAAGCTCACAAAGCTTGAGAAAGAATTGTTTACAGACATGTAACTTTTCCGAGATTCTTGTGTTTAGTAAAAGAATTCCAATTTTGAGTTATCTTTCAAGCTTGATGCAGATATCTTTTCAGCAAGAAGAATGAAAAGACTGTTCTGATCCTTTATGTTTACTACTGTGACTGGAATCATTTGTGTTTGTTATTTCCTTTACATACATTTGATCATTCATTGATTCTGATGTTTTTTTATCATTGGTCGAGTTCAAGGATTTACCAGCAAAAGTGTCACGTTCAGTTATTTAGGACACTACTTTAGGTTCGCATTGTGTTGAGGTTCATAATAATAAGGTAAATTTTAATAAATGGGAAATAAATTATAGTCAATCGAAGTTTAAAGAAAAATTCGAAAAGATATTGAACCTTTAAATTTTGGACACATCATGTTCTTAAGTACATATACTGCCTTTTGGTAGTATATATTAAATAGAAGGACCAATCAAGATAATTATATATCCATAAAATTGCCATCAGACTTCAAGAAAAGAATTAAAATGTAAGGTAGACATCAAACAAGATAATCATATATTGATAAGAAAAAAAATTATATCAGATTTCAATTTAACAATAAAAATGCCAAAATCTAAAAATGGCAAGGGACACAAATAATATTCCTATAAGAAAAGATAATCATATAGAGACAAAAATTAAATCAAAGAATTGATATGCAAAGAGTCTAATCGTTTCACTTTTATCGTTCATATATGAATTCATGTTAATATTTATACATACATCATTGTATATGTGATCCATCAAATTTCATAAAAGTTAACATTTTTGCACATATAGATATCATAAAAAATATAAGAAAAATCAGGTATACAAAATGAAAAGAGAGCAAACTTTTGTTAGCCGATAGGAGAAGTAGCTTGTTGCTATCCAAGGTTGGCGTTGCGAGTAAATCGGCGAGGCCCCTGTAAGAGCCCTACATGAAACACAAGAGAGAAATTGAAACGCCACAGAGGAGAGAAAAAGATAGCGAGATAGAGAGAGAATGAACCTTACCTGAGGGAGGAGAGATTGCCAACCAGCAACCTAGGGCATGAGTTATCATTGCTGGGTAATTGCAACCTTGCCAAGGAAAGGAGGTCACTGCTGTCGGTCAGCCATCACCGCACATGCTCGCGTGTGTGCGCGCGCGCGCACGAGAGAGAGAGAGAGAGAGAGAGAGAGAGAGAGAGAGAGAGAGAGAGGTATG
>LTAE01004106.1:6211-34006 GCA_001647135.1 Pontederia paniculata | reverse complement strand
GGGGAGAGAACTAAAAGAGACAAGCGTGCTATTACAATTGGAAGACAATCGATCAAGAAGCCAAGAGGACTCCTAAAGGACATATTGGTGAATCGACATGCAAGCTGGGGAGAAGGTTGTACTGGGACGACAATTCTTAGCGATAAGCAAGACTCTTATCAATGTTCAACAATGGAAGATGACCTTGAGAGTGGATAAAAAAGACATCTCTTTCAATCTTGGGAAGGCTCTATGGCACCTAGTTACTGCATCACCATGTTTTTGTGATAAATGTACTTGAGGAGAAAGATAAAAATGAATTGGACATAATAATGTACGAACCAATCGAGGAAGTAGCATGTGAGGATGAAGGAACATCCAGCGTCTGGATAACCCCTAATACATCATAGGGAAGAGTCAAGCTAGAGACATCCAATTTATTTCCATACCGTTGAATCATCAAGCCTAACCAAATCATTGGCCTTCTTTTTCTGAACCTATATTATTATCATTGTGCAAGTATAGCTGTTAACACCTAACATGTCACAGGAATACAATATGAAGACTTCAAGAACCTCACGATTGTGATGGATCACTTAACGACTGATACATACAAATAAAGGGTCACATCAAACAATTCACGGGTTATGAACTTAGGTTCACAGCCACTACAAAGACCCAATTCGGTGCCCAGCAGCAAAATGGCTATAAACGTATAAGTCATGACACTACAAAGAAATGAACAAGTTTGCAATCAAATTCACGAGATTGTCTCCTTGTCCTCTAGAATAGAAAGGAGAAGTTGTAAGGGAGCCTTCGCCCTTGAAGAAGGAGTTAGTAATTTTCGGAGATCTTGGGTGCGAGAAGACCAGAGTGGGGACGTAGGCCAGGAGATCGGTCGAACCTCGTCAACAAACTTTGTGTTTGTGTGCTTGTTGTTTTTCTCTACTCTCCTTTGTTCTACTTGTTTATATTCACATCTAACTTCAGCTGATTAGACTAATCTAACATATTAAAGTAGCAAAAGTTTTTAATACACCAATTCACCCCCTCCTCTTGGTGCCATTCCAATCCTACAAACCAACTTTGAGAGGTTTAGGAGGAGGTTCAATCAACATTACAAGATCCAAATTGCGGGATCCTAGCCATGAAGCGCCAAGCCGTAGTTAGCCTATATTCAAAGTGGCCAGAAATTAAATGGTGAGGAATGCACTACGGGTTCTTCACAAGACCGTAGCGACAACCCATTATGCTCGTAGCGCAGATTAATTCATCCGTAGTGCATCTTCATAAGACATTAGCAAGCTACTCAAACCATAGCGCCTTCGTGCAGCTGGCCGTAGCGACACTCCGTCACCCGTAGCGCAAGTTGTAGGGCCGTAATGGTGGTGACTACACTATATAAAGGAATTTATGGTTATGAAGAGAAAGGAGGCAGCCTTGGAGCCGTGTTCACAATTGACGCCCCTTTGGGGCCAATTTTGGGAGCTCCAAGAGGAAGATTTAGAGACATCATTCTAGGGTTTTGGTTCTTGAAACTATTTATATGAGGTGTGTTAAATTTGTAGTGTTCTAAACCTAGTTTATGTTTAATTTAATGAATGAACTTTGGATTCATAGTTTAATGGCATTTTCTTCTCTTATTTCTCTCCCTCTCTTCTCTCTTGTCATGCATAGCTAATTCCAACATATTATGCATGCTTGTGAATCTTTTATTTGGTGAATGTGATGCTAAACTTTTATGGGAGTATCTAACTCATTTAAGTTATCCTAGGTTGCTAAGTGATGAAAGTCATCTTATCCAACTAGTAGCATTGCCTAATGAGATACAAAGTGTCATGTCTAGAAATATAATCATCTTGTGTTGCTGCTACAAGCTCGTGAATATAATGCAACTATTGTTAACGTGGGTGGACGAAAGTGTTATTCGATAACCTTAGTTTGAATTGTGTTGCATTGAAAGAGGAATGCATGGATTATGGAGTGAAGCAAGAATCTATTGCATGTTATATCATTAACATTTGCATGATTACCCTAGACGGATTCGAAACCCTAGATCATTTCTTATACATATTTCCGCCTAGTTGCATGTTGCATTTACATCCCTCTTCGCATTCTTCTTATTTAGTTTCAATTGTTGTGTAGACTTTTCTCTCCTAATCCCAACTGTCTAAATAATGATTTGAGAACCATAATTCTAATACTTATTCGCTTCCTCGTGGGATCGATATTTTACTACTACAACAAGGCCCCGTGCGCTTGCGGGACGCTTGTCAAGTTTTTGGCGCCGTTGCCACGGAAGTGTGCCAATATTAGAATTTTATTTTCAATTGTTACTTTAGACATTTATCTTTTGTTTTTGTTGTATTTCATGCTCGTGCAGGAACATTAAACCATTCAACTTGGAAATTGAAAGAGCTTGCCGAGCAATTTGAAAAGTCCTAAGAGTTAACAATATCCACAACCTTTCCCACAACCTCAAGAAGAAGAGAAATAATCTCGGGAGTTTTCTATAGAGAAGCTAGCCAATGGGGGTAGTAATCAATTCAAGAAGGTTGAGACAAGGATGGAGTTATTGATAATGTCAAATAGAAATTTGGAATATGAAGTCGGTCAACTTTCCAAAGACATCAACTCAAGGAAAGAAGAAAGTTTGCCTAGCAAGACACAAGTCGATCCTAGAAAGAAAGGCAAGGCAATAGAGTTGGGAATCGGTAACACCATGGAGCAACCACAAATCAAAGCCAAAGACAAAGAGAAGGAGAAGATGGAGGAACCAATGAAGAAAGGGAGGAGGCCGAAACTTCAAGAAGATACATACCGCCTCCACCATATGTGCCTCCTATTCCATTCCATCAAAGATTGCAAGAGACAAAGGATGATAAACAATATGCAATGAGTGTGAAACTCTTCAAGCACCTACACATAACTATGCCATTTGGCGAGGTCATTGCTCAAATGATGGGCATATGCGAAGCCTCTCAAACAAATGACAACTAAAGGAAGAACACTTGAAGAGAATGAAACCGTAGCACTAACAAAAGATGTTTGTCAAAGAGATTGTAACAAGACCCATTATTGGACAAGGACATGGAAGTTGGTGATGAGGATGAAGACCATGAGTTGCTAAGTGCTTTGAATGCTAACTCTACTCAACAACACCAAAAAAGGTAGAATTATTGAAGAGCTTGGTCATGGTAAAACACCTCCTCTTCCCTCTCATGTGCTTGCTCCTACTCTTGAACTAGATTCTCTTTCTCCTAAACTTAAGGATGTATTTTTGGATCACAATGAGTCTTTACCTATGATATCTCACACCTCTCTAACCTCTTTCCAACTTGAACAACTACCTAGGGATTTGAGAGAGAAGAAACAATCCATGGGATGGACTCTAGCTGACCTAAAAATAGAGCATCAAAGAAACTTGACCCTAAATATGAAGGAGGTTGTAAGATGTGAGACTTTAAAATTTCTTAATTCTTTTGTAAGTCCAAAAAAATGTATACTAGACGAAGGAGTGTTTGGTAAGTGTGAAGAATCCAACCTGGTGCTCCATCGGGAACAAGGTCATCTCTCGATGCAAGAGGAAACATTAGGGAACGCAATTTCTAAGGAAAAAACTGAATGCATAAAGAATCTATTTTCATACACCTTGTTGGAAAGAGTTAGAAATTTTCTAAGTTTGTTGGTTTCTATGTTCATTTCATGCTACACTTGATCAAAATGTCTATACCCTCTTGTGCCTTATTTGTGAGTGATGCTAACTTTATTTTTGATCCAGGAGGTTGTTGAATTTAATTTATTTTGAAACTAAGAATTAGGTGTCCGGACAGCTCTTCAAGCCCACTTACCAAATGAAGAATCAAAAGGGCAACAAGCTTTGAAACTATAAGATCCGGCGCAATGATCTCCATGTCAAGCAAACGACATTAAACAAAAGTGCTTCTTAGGAGGCAACCCATGTTCTAAACTTCGTAAAATTAGAATAAATTCATTTTATGTTTTGGATGAGTTTTTTGGAAACCTTTTTTGTCTCATGTGTGTCGGAAAAATTTTCGGAGA
The DNA here is from genome assembly GCA_001647135.1 of Pontederia paniculata. Classification (NCBI taxonomy): domain Eukaryota; kingdom Viridiplantae; phylum Streptophyta; class Magnoliopsida; order Commelinales; family Pontederiaceae; genus Pontederia; species Pontederia paniculata. The sequence continues at coordinate 29,965 of LTAE01004106.1, read as the reverse complement.
TCGACCCACTCTCCGCTCCCTTTCTCCCTTCTTCTCCATGTTTGTAGGTTGTGGCTGCACAACTCCTAGTCAAGCAAAGCAAGAATTCAAACATGTGTTTGTGTGCACTTCTGGGCAACCACTAAATCAAAAGAGAGAAGAGGAATAAAAGGCCCGAGGACGAGAGGAAATGCCAATTGGTCCTCATTCTCTTCTCCTACACATGGAGCTTGTGAGCTTTCTCCACCCTGTACCTACTACATTTTATTTCTTTTTAAACAATGAGGACAATGTTTATGCTAAGTTTGGGGAAGTAGAGTTAGTTAGTGTCTAGCCGCTCACATGCATTTTTTAATTTCTTATGTTTTGATTTTTGGCCTCATTTGGCCATGAACCCGTGCATGAATGATTCCCTAGTGAAGAATGCATAACTCTTACATATCATATACGTCACAAGTGCTAGAAATGCTATTGCAAGTATTTTGAAAATGAAAACTTTTCGATATGCTAAAGTTTTATGGATTGTCTTACTCCACGCATGTCTAAGGACCTCATATGCTAGAAGCAAAAAGAGAGGCAAAAACTAATTTCATAATCTATATTGTGGGTTGAAAATTTAGTGGAAGAAGTTAAGGGAATTTTCATCTAAGCATGGGTGCATTTCACAATTTCTTAGTTTAAGTTCACAAGAAAAGGAAAATGAGAAGATCCATAGAGCAAAGACTTATTGCAGGGCACCTGTGTCCTCAGTCGCGGGAACACACTAAACCATTCTTGCATTATCATTATGTGTGTTATGTGCATTATACATACATATGCGTGCATTCACAAGGAGGGAAAATGAAAAAGGAAATGAAAAAGAGCAAATGAAATATGATTAAATGAAAATGATCAAAAGAAATAAAAAGAGAAAAAGAAAAAGAGCAAAGCAAAAGAAAAAAGGTGTACTCCCCCTTGTGCAAAAGAAAAGTTCGAAAGTCACATGCATTGCATTTTCTTTTATTTTTGTGTGACATAGCATGAATGATAAGAGTACCTTTCTTGTGTATTTGAACGTTGAGGCACCTATAATTTCATTGATCATCATACTTAGTTGTTGTGCCCGAAACCTCATGAAAACTTGACCTATACTCATAGTTTGGCTTGTGATGTGAACTATAACCTCTTTGATTTGGTGATGGTGTGTGTAGGGAATTCGTGGTGTGGAATAACTCAATCCTATTATGATAACTTCAATGTTATACTTTTACAAACTCTTACGATAATATTTCCTTACTTGATGATATTAAGTGTCTATGATATGAACTCTTAAGAGGTACCACTTATGATAGTTGCTTGAGGACAAGCAATGGTTAAATTTGGGGGAGTTGATAAGTGTGATAAATGCATACGTATGGTTAGCCTAAGTCACATATTTCATAGCATTATGACATGATTCAAGTTATATTTTATATCAATTTCTCGATGAATTACTATCTACTCAAACTCGAACGATTCTTGTAGGATTCCGATAGTTTTGAGGGTTCAACTGACCTCTACAAAGGTTCAACCGACCTTGGGAGGTTTAGGAAAAGGTTCAATCAACATTACAAGCTCCAAATTGAGGGACCGTAGCCATGAAGCGCTAAGCCATAGTCAGCCCCTGTTCAAAGTGGCAAGAAATCAAATGGTGAAGAATGCACTACGGGTTCTTCACAAGACCGTAGAGACAACCCATTATGCCTGTAGTGCAGATTAATTCATCCATGGCGCATCTTCACAAGACTGTAGCGCCTTTGTGCAGCTGGCCATAGGGACCCTCCTTCACCCGTAGCACAAGTTGTTGGGCCGTAATGGTGGTCACTACACTATATGAAGGAATTTAGGGTTATGAAGAGAAAGGAGGCCGCCTTGGAGCCGTGTTCACAGTGGATGCCACTTTGGGGCCGATTTTGGGAGCTCCAAGAGGAAGATTAAGAGGCTTCATTCTAGGGTTTTGGTTCTTGTAACTATTTGTATGAGGTATGTTAAATTTGTTGTGTTCTAAACCTAGTTTATGTTTAATGTAATGAATGAACTTTGGATTCATAGTTTAATGCTATTTTTTCTCTTATTTTTCTCCCTCTCTTCTCTCTTGTCATGCATAGCTAATTCCCCTTTCTTTTAGGGCTCGATGGTGTTTAGAGTTTAAGTGCTTTGGAATGGTGATTATGCATGCTTGTGAATCTTTTATTTGGTGAATGTGATGCTAAACTTTTATGGGAGTAGCCAACTCATTTTAGTTATCCTAGGTTGTTAAGTGACGAAAGTCATCTTATCCAACTAGTAGCATTGCCTAATGAGATACAAAGTGTGATGTCTAGAAATATAATCATCTTGTGTTGCTTCTACAAGCTCGTGAATATAATGCAACTATTGTTAACGTGGGTGCAGGAAAGTTTATTCCAGAACCTTAGATAGAATTGGGTTGCCTTGAAAGAGGAATGCATGAACTATGGAGTAAAGCAAGAATCTATTAATGTTATATCACTAACATTTGCATGATTACCCTAGACAGATTCGAAACCCTAGAACATTTCTTATACATATTTTTGCCTAGTTGCATGTTGCATTTGCATCCCTCTTTGAATTATTCTTATTTAGTTTTAATTGTAGTGTATACTTTTCTCTCCTAACCTTAGCCGTCTAAATAACGATTTGAGAACCATAATTTTAATACTTGGTTGCTTTCTCGTGGGATCGATATTTTATTACTACAACAAGGCCATCTGCATTTGAGGCATGCTTGTCAAGTTTTTGATGTCGTTGCCGGGGAAGTGTGCCAATATTAGAATTTTGTTTTCAATTGTTACTTTAGACATTTCTCTTTTGTTTTTGTTGTATTTCATGCTCATGCAGGAACATTAAACCATTCAACTAGGAAATTGAAAGAGCTTGCCAAGCAATTTGAAAAGTCCTAAGAGTACTCTGAGTGGATCCATCATGAACTTACCATATTCTAAAGCTTGTAATCTACGGGATCAATTGAACTCAAACGATCAAGAACAAGAAGATTCACCTTCAAGATGGACACAATCCAAAGATGAAGTTTATCATGCCTATAATGCAAAGGTGGACACTCTAATGCAAATTATATTAAGTCTTCAAAGCAATTCAAGCCAAATGATCGATGTACAAACTATGTGCGAAGCATGTGGAGGACCCCATGAAAGTTATGAATGCCTCCAAGTTGAACAAGAAAACTTTGAGTGGGACCAAAACTAGACAAACCATCTATATTCCAACTCATACATCACCGGATGGAGGAACCACACCAATTTTACTTGGAGCAATCAAGGAGAACTTTCATGTTATCAACACCAAGAGTATCAACAACAATATCCACAACTTTTCCCACAACCTCAAGAAGAAGAGACACAATCTTGGGAGTATGCTATAGATCAGAAGTAGACAATGGGGGTAGTGATCAATTCGAGAAGGTTGAGACAAGGATGGAGTTGTTGATAATGTCAAATAGAAACTTGAAATATCAAGTGGATCAACTTGCCAAAGCCATCAACTCAAGGAAAGAAGAAAGTTTGCCTAGCAAGACACAAGTCAATCCTAGAGAGAAAGGCAAGGCAATAGAGTTGGGAATTTGAGAGAGAAGAAACAATCTATAGGATGGACTTAGCCGACCTAAAAGGCATGAACTTTGAGGAAGAACATAAGCTAAAAATAGAGCATCAAAGAAACTTGACCCTAAACATGAAGGAGGTTGTAAGGTGTGAGACTTTAAAATTTCTTAATTCTTGGGTAAGTCCAACACAATGTATACTAGAGGAAGGAGTGATTGGCAAGTGTGAAGAATCCAACCCGGTTCTCTATTGGGAACAAGGTCATCTTTCAATGCAAGAGGAAACATTAGGGAACACAATTTCTTTCATTGACATAGAAGTTGATAAGGCAAAAACTGAATGCATAAAGAATCTATTCTCATACACCTTGGTGGAAAGAGTTAGAAATTTTCTAAGCTTTGTTGGTTTCTATGCATTTCATTCTACACTTGATCAAAATGTCTATACCCTCTTGTGTCTTACTTGTGAGAGATGCTAACTGATCTAGGAGGTTGTTGAATTTGCTTTATTTGAAACTAAAAATTAGGTGTCCGAACAACTCTTCAAGCCGCACTTACCAAATGAAGAATCAAAAGGGCAACAAGCTTTGGAACTATAAGATCCGGCGCAATGATCTCCATGTCAAGCCAACGACAATAAACAAAGACAATTCTTGGGAGTCAACCCATGTTCTAAACTTTGTAAAGTTAGAATGAATTCATTTTATGTTTTGGATTAGTGTTTTGGAAACCTATTTTGTCTCATATGTGTAGGAAAAAATTTCGAAGATCAACCAACTCTCCTTTCCGCTCTCCTTATCCCTTCTTCTCCATGTTTGTAGGTCACGGCTGCACACATCCAAGCTAAGCAAAGCAAGAAATCAAACATGTGTTTGTGTGCACTTCTGGGAAACCACTAAATCAATTGTAAAAGAGAGAAGAGGAATAAAAGGCTCGAGGACTAGAGGAAATGCCAATTTGTCTTTGTTCTCTTCTCCTACACATGGAGCATGTGAGCTTTCTCCACCTCGTACTTACTAATTTTCTTTCTTTTGTAACAATGAGGACAATGTTTATGCTAAGTTTTGGGGAGTTTAGGGGAGTAGAGTTAGTTAGTGTCTAGTCGCTCACATGAATTTTCTAATTTCTTATGTCTTGCTTTTTGGCCTCATTTTGCCATGAACCCATGCATGAATGTTTCCCAAGTGAAGAATGCATAACTCTTATATATCATATACATCACATGTGCTAGGAATGCTATTGCAAGTATTTTGAAAATAAAAACTTTTCGATATGCTAAAGTGTTATGGATTGTCTTACTCCACGCATGTGTAAGGACCTCATATGCTAGAAGCAAAAGAGAGGCGAAAACTAACGTCATAATATATATTGTGGGTTGAAAATTTAGTGGAAGTAGTTAAGGAAATTTTCATCTAAACATGGGTGTATTGCACAATTTCTTAGTTTAAGTTCATAAGAAAAGGAAAATGAGAAGATCCATAGAGCAAAGACTCATGGCAGGGCACTCGTGTCCTCAGTCGCGGGAACACACTAAACCATTCTTGCATTATCAATATGTGCGTTATTTGCATTATAGATACATATGCATGCATTCACAAGGAGGGAAAATGAGAAAAAAAAATGAAAAAGAGCAAATGAAATATGCTCGAATGAAAATGCTCAAAAGAAAGAAAAAGAAAAAGAGCAAAGATAAAGAAAAATGTGTACTCCCCCTTGTGCAAAAGAAAAGTTTGAAAGTCACATGCATTTCATTTTCTTTTATTTTTCTGTGACATTCCATGAATGATAAGAGTACCTTTCTTGTGTATTTGAACTTTGAAGCACCTATAATTTCATTGATCATCATACTTAGTTGTTGTGCCCGAAAGCTCATAAAAACTTGACCTATACTCATAGTTCGATTTGTGATGTGAACTATAACCTCTTTGATTTGGTGATGGTGTGTGTAGGGAATTCGCAATGTGGAATAACTCAATCGTATTTTGATAATGTCAATGTTATACTTTTTCAAACTCTTGCAATCATATTTACTTACTTGATGATATTAAGTGTCTATGATATGAACTCTTAGGAGGTACCACTTATGATAGTTGCTTGAGGACAAGCAACGGTTAAGTTGGGGGAGTTGATAAGTGTGATAAATGCATACGTATGGTTAGCCTAAGTCATATATTTCACAGCATTAGCACATGATTCAAGTCATATTATATCAATTCCTCGAAAAATTACTATCTACTCAAAGTCAAACGATTCTTACAGGATTCCGACTGTTTGGAGGGTTCAACCGACCTCTACAAAAGTTCAATCGACCTTGGGAGGTTTAAGAGGAGGTTCAATCAACATTACAAGCTCCAAATTCAGGGACCGTAGCCATGAAGCGTCAAGCCGTAGGCAGCCTCTATTCAAAGTGGCCAGAAATCAAACGGTGAAGAGTACACTACGGGTTCTTCACAAGACAATAGTGACAACCCATTATGCCCGTAGCGCAGATTAATTCATCCATAGCGCATCTTCACAAGACCATAGCGCGGTACTCAAACCGTAGCACATTCATGCAGCTTGCCGTAGCGACCCTCCTTCACCCGTAACGCAAGTTGTAGGGCTGTAATGGTGGTGACTACACTATATAAAGGAATTTTGGGTTATGAAGAGAAAGGAGGCCACCTTGGAGCCGTGTTCACAGTGGACGCCCCTTTGGGGCCGATTTTGGGAGCTCCAAGAGGAAAATTTAGAGGCTTCATTCTACGGTTTTGGTTCTTGTAACTATTTGTATGATGTATGTTAAATTTGTAGTGTTCTAAACCTAGTTTACGTTTAATGTAATGAATGAACTTTGGATTCATAGTTTAATGACATTTCTTCTCTTATTTCTCTCCCTCTCTTCTCTCTGTCATGCATAGCTAATTTCCCTTTGTTTTAGGGCAAGATGATGTTTAGAGTTTAAGTGCTTTGGAATGGTGATTATACATGCGTGTGAATCTTTTATTTGGTGAATGTGATGCTAAACTTTTATGGGAATAGCTAACTCATTTAAGTTATCCTAGGTTGTTAAGTGATGAAAGTCATCTTATCCAACTAGTAGCTTTGCCCAATGAGATACAAAGTGTGATGTCTAGAAATAGAATCATCTTGAGTTGCTTCTACAAGCTCGTGAATATAATGCAACTATTGTTAGCGTGGATGCACGAAAGTGTTATTTATAACCTTAGTTAGAATTGTGTTTCCTTGAAAGAGGAATGCATGAATTAAGGAGTGGATCAAGAATCTATTGCATGTTATATCACTAACATTTGCATGATTACTCTAGACGGATTCGAAAACCTAGAACATTTCTTATACATTTTTACCGCCTAGTTGCATGTTGCATTTGCATCCCTCTTTGCATTCTTCTTATTTAGTTTTAATTGTAGTGTAGACTTTTCTTTCCTAACCTTAACCGTCTAAATAATGATTTGAGAACCATAATTCTAATACTTGGCCGCTTCCTCGTGGGATCGATATTTTATTACAACAATAAGGGTCCATGCACTTGCGGGACGCTTGTCATTTACCCTTCCTGGAAAGCCGCGTTTTCAATTGCCCGGACACGGTCTATTTCTTACGCGACGCGGGCCATTTTTTGGCGTATTTATGTTCGGCTGTTTTCAAGTGCTTATATTTTTAGATGCAAAGATTTATGTCTATTTGTTTCCGGAATTCATAAATTGTGGGTTTCTATTCATTCGAGAGAAGCCTTGCAATTTAGGATTAAATTTATTGTGTTTGAACTTAATTGATTTGGGATTAATGTGTTTACATATTCCTAGATTAAATTTTGATTACAATAGTTAGGTCATCTGAGAGGAGTCCTATGTTATAAAATCAATCCTTCCGCCATCTAATATTCAGAAATTTTAATTGATTATACCCAAGAGATAATTGTGGGGAGACAAAATCCTAATTCTAATCAATTTATCTATCAATCTCTTTTGATCTTATCTTTTATCTTTTCTCTTTCTTCTTTTTCCTATCTTTTCTTTTTTCTTAATTCATTGAAGATCTTTTGATCAGATTTCAAGATAAAGTTTTAGAAATTAAAATTCATCGGTTCTCGTGGGTTCGACACTCTTTTCACTACTCCATTACTTGTGCGACCAGTATACTTGCTGAGTTTTTAGCGTGTGATTTTTCGCATCAGTTCCTAAACATGAACACGGTGACTCACATGCGGCTAGTTGATTGGGTGGATGATATATGAGCCTTCATTTTCAAGAATAGGACAAAATCCCTCCCAGTGACCGAGATCGACTACTTCATTGTGTTCAGCCATGATAATTGGATTTTGCTGCCAGCCAAAGCGAGCGCACGTGAACTTCGTACCATTCCACCATGTCATGCTAAGGGCGAGAGCGAGGAGATAGAGTCTGAGCCTGAGCCAGACCACCGGACTAATGATATGGTGATCAATCGTCCTTAGAGCATCGTAGTCAGTCTCCCCCACCACATTCGTCCTTTGACTTTTGTTCTTTTCAAGCCAATCTGACAGCAGCAACATCCAGGTTCAGCAGCAACATCATTATGACGAGCTTCGGGCATATCATCATCAGTAGTACTCTTTTAGCAAGAGCATCGACAGTAGTACGAGGATCTTCACACGCACCATGACCATATGGAGAGGATGCTGATGCACCACCACGACTATCATGTTGGCCAAGGACATTACAAAGTTCTCCTTGCTCCACCAGTTCAACCGGACCAGTAGACTCACATGATTGTATTTTTTTTGTTTTCATATTTTCTTTTGTTATCACCATTTACTTTTGTTTTCATTTGTATGTTCAACTCCTTTCATTTGGCTTTCATTGAGGTAGTGAGAAGATCAAGTGTGGGGGAGTGGTGTCATTTATAGTTTGCATGTACTGCACTTTTATATTTCCCTATATATATGCATTTTGCACCGAAAAAGAAAAAAAAATTGTGTTGACTCCCTACATGAATCTTGTTTGTTTCTTTTGTACACAAACAAGGAAAATATGTTTTTAGTCTATGAAATTCAATTTTCTAATGTTTAGCAATTATCATCATAGTATAGGGATTTGGAAAGTAGAATGTTACCCTTAGACTTATGGTTCGTAGACTACTCTTTCCTATCATCTTCAATTATTTTACTTCCTATGTCATCTTCATTAGAGTAGCATTTTTATTGAAAACACTAAATGTCTAGAGTTTTTGTATAACTACAAATTTTAGAATTTTTGAAAATTGTATGGATTATAAGATGAGCATAAAAGTAGGGAGGAGGGTAGGAATGTGTTATCTGGAACTAGGATTTGTTCGGGCAATTAGATCCGCAGGGGTTTTTTGCCTGGCGACCTAAGGCCAACTGGTCCGGGATCCACTGATTGCATGCCCACTATATGGACCTTCATGTGAAATATAGGGAAGCACATGAATACCTGACTCACTACTTTTTGAAACTCCAATTTAAAACCTAAGAATTTTCGGGTAAGTAAGCCCGAGGGGTGTTCATCACCTGGTTACTTAAGGCCATCTGGTCTAGGAGTCATGGGCCGAAAGCCCGCTACATGGACTTCCTTGTGTAACCCTACTTGGAGGATAAAACTATAAAAATATAAATTGGCATAAACTAAGTTTTTTGTATAATCCCTGAGGCTCATTTGATACCTAGGTTTTCAGCATTAATGCTATTATGAGATAGTTGTCATGTCTTCTTTTAAGAGCTAGGAGAGAAAGAGTTTAAATATGTTTAAGAGTCAAAAAGTCAACATGGACGAGATCATTGGATATGTGGTGAGGTACTACGTCGATGATTTTGAAAATATTAGAAGAAGGGAAATTATTGACTTGTTGAATCTTCAAAGAGTTCATGAGCAGTGTCAAAGTCACTACAATGTCATCACAAAATCACCCAAAGTCATCTCAAAGTCACTAATGGATAAGTCAATTATAATAATATAATCCACATGGACAAAAGTATTGCATTCAACATATAAATGATCAAGTGCATCCTTAAAAAGCAACCAAAGCATCAATCCCAAACATCACATAGAAAAGGAACCATAGCATGGATCCAAAATCATTGCATTAAAAAGGAACCATAGCATTGATCTAAAACATTGCATAGAAAGGAACTAGATTATTGCATAGTATCATACGGAAAGAAAATAGAGCATTGACATGGGTAGAATATTGTATTGCATTGATAATTGATGATGGATGACCCTTGGCTATCATTTATATTATCCTTTTGGCCTATTTCTCATGATTTAATATATCATGAAAGTTATAATATTGTTGCATTACATATTGGGCATTATAGCTCACGAGAGAATCACTTCCATTGTATTGGTCCTGCAGGAGAATGATCTATAGAGATATGTTAGCAGGTGGCATGTGCAGCGACCGACGCTCGTGATGGATGTTACTTGCACAAGTGTAATGGTCATTGATCTAGATGTCTCTCTTAGCCTTAGTCTCTATTGAGTTATAACAATCATGGTTAAGCTTTGGAGACATTAAGTATTTATTGTTGATTTATGACTTCCGCTTTTTATATACAAGTTTTTAGTTTATCTATTCAACATTTTTGTTGATTGGTCAAATAGTCAACCACTTCTTTATCCAATGAGAATAATTAAGCCTTGTATCTCACTTAAGATCTAAAAATAATTCCATCAAGGACTCTCACTTGTAAAGGCATATTTTGTCCTTTTAAGATATTTTATCAAAAAGTCTTGTATTCACATCTTTCAAAAATTCACTCATTCCAATTCCTCTTCAAGGAAGACTCGTACTTATATCTATTCCTCAAACATCATATCATAATTGAATCCATAAAAATCTTATACCTTTTGCAATTAAGTCACAATGCTATTTAAGACATCATGACAATGGCTACTTCTTTTGATCAAATTATTCATGTATAATTCCAATTGAAATAAATCCATATCCTATACCAAAAACCTCAATAATTTTTAACATTATAAACTCACACCTAATATTTGGATGATAACACCAAAGATTCATTAAATCCACATCTAGTAAGCATGATAATCGTTGATCCCCTTTTTTCTTACATCCCACTTTGAGTAATCCTAGACCCCACAAAAGCTAGACTTTGAGATTTATTTTTTCTTGCTTTTAGGTAAGTGAATAATCATTAAACAAGTAGCATCACATCTTACAGTCAACTTCGCCACACTTACTTTTCATGTCATGTACTTCAGACATGGTGATCTTATCATTTCATTCATATAGATCAACGATACTCTTAACATGTACTTATAAGAAAAGATTCTACATACGTTCAACATTGATCTTATAAAGGTATTCAGTTGAGAACATTTGAATCTTTTTCCTTTCTTTCAATTATTGTGGACCATGTTCTAGATCACACTTGGCTATCACTTTACAACACTTTAACACTAATGGCCGGATAGAAAACTTAACCTAAGTACCATGACCATTTGTGGAGTAAATTCTTCCTTAACCTAATCACACATTAAGTCCTTTGAGATCACAGTATAAATTTCAATTGGCATATAGCCTATGAGAAACCATATTTACTCAATTTCCGTTAATTTCCAAAGATCTCTCTTGAACAAATCACAAATCAAAATTACTTGAGCATCCTCTCAATATCTCGGTCTTTATCATTTAATAAATTTCTCTATTTAAATTTTTTTATCCTGTCCCTAGAGATTTAATTTTGAAAATTCCAACTCTCTTGAAGCTATACTTCTCTCAGCTATACATATAAATCTTTCAAAAATTATATCCATGAACTTAATCTTTTGAAAATTCTAAAATCCTACTCCTCAATTATCATTCATTATAGTAATTGTCAAGAGGTATAACAACCTCTCCTTTGTTTATTTTACTTATAAATTATCAAAATCCAACTTGATACCTAACCCCTCCTTTTTTTTCTTTTGTCCTTCATAGCCTCTACAAAGTATCACCCTTCATTACTATCCATTTTATATGTAGACTAATGTGGTGTGTCTAAAGGTAAATTAGAATCAAGTTCAGATACATGCATTCAAGCAGGGTTGTGACAATGTATGTGCAAGATAGTGATAACATTAGACAATCAATTTTAAAAATTTCAGACAACACTACGATTGTTGAAAGTATACAACTGATCGAATGTAGCACTTAAGTATCGAATCCACAGGGAGGTAAAAGCAATTATCAGGAAATTAATCACTCGAGACTAATGAAAAATTAGAATAACTATCTAATAGAAACTAATATGCATATTAACTAGTTTTTAGGGTTTTTGATTGATTTAGGAAATAAACTAAGATAACTGAGGACTAAACAAATCACGACTACACATGTAAGAGATACAACAGAGATGTGAAGGAACTCTAGAGTTAGCAGATTTTGGGGATGTCGGATTGGATTATCATTGACATGCATGGTTTATATACTAAATCAGGTTTCATTGAAGAGAGGAATCATGGATTCCTTTCTGCGGGATATCAATCATATTCTCCCTGCAGTCACGCGGTGAAGAACCATGAAAGAATCCCAGAACCTTGTCTAGGTGAGTCTAAAGGATTGCTACCGGGTTGAGAGTCTTTCGGCATACAACCCTGCATCACAAGTCTGTAGAACCTGTGATGGAGCAAGCCACCAGACTATGTGAGAATAAGATTGGATGGTCGGTCCTCCAAATTCTCTAACAAGGAAAATAGTAAAACTAGTCCTTGCAGTTGCGAGGTCGTGAATCGCCCGATAGTAGTGACCCAATGCACACAACAACAAAATGAACTACGACCACTCACTTCACCGGACGCCTCTGATAAAGGATGCATCGTCCATCGAGAGGGAGTGTAAACAAGAAAGAAAACCTAATTGAGGCCGAGTCACATAGGATCACAAGATAAATAAAACTCTTCACAACATTCGGTTCGAAAATAAAATAAAATGATTTGTTCAATGTAACGAAAACCAGAAGTAGTTCAAAGAGTTTGAACCTGAAATAGTAATTTAATCCTTCAACCACTACTGTTAACTCTAGATAATCCTACTTAGTTACCAATCATGTTTGTTAAAATACAGGAATAAAGATTAAAATGTTCATGTTCTTCATCCTGCAGTGATGCTCGTAAATGGTATCGTCTCTGGTTCCTTTGGCGATGGATATGATGGTGGTGATCCCGTGCATGATCCTTCCAAAAAGCTATCTTGAATGCGAGATATTTTCTTGTCTTTTGATTCATCCTTCTTATACCATCTGCCTTCATTCGACACGTAGGCATACCTAACCAGCCCGGTACTATCCTTTTGATTCTTCTGTAATGTCCTTTCGAAATATGGGATGTTAAAGATTCTTTTCCGTTTTGGCTTTTTGTCGTCAGTCGATTCTCTTGTTTAGAGTCGTGATGCTTCATGATGTGAGCGGGTGAAGACTTCTTTTTCCAAACTTCCTGAAATAAAAGTACAAAGGAGGCATCATTTGGTTCTATGGTGTGTACTTACTATAAAAGTGGAAACTTAACACGGAATGCGGCCCAACTACAACATAATGGCATGAAAACAATGCGGATCATGACTATAAAGAACCTAATACTAAGCACTTGATGCATAGCATCAAACATCTCCGGACTTGAACCTTTGCTTGTCCTCAGACAAATGAATTAAGATTATGGCGATGACATTTTCAAATGCGAAGACCACAACATAAGGAACAAGCCAAATTTCACAAAAACAATTTTACTTCATGATCACTGCAACTGACTTAGGCTTCACTTGACAAAAATAAGATTTAGGAATCACTGAAGCTCTAGCTAAATGGAACTCAGGTTCACAACCTCATTGTCTGCATGTCACATCCACTCGTTAAGCAAGATAATCACTTTTAAGAAAAGACCAAGGCAACATTCCCCTTCTTTATTTTCACTTCAGAGCACAACCTTTTCATACTTTTTCTTTTCTTGTCCTTGCCTCCCCCTCTCTCTCTTTTATATTTTTTTCGGTATGATTGGAGGGATGTGAAGGCAAAAAGAGAGATTTTCCTTAGCATATACTCATGTTTTCTTCTGGGAATACTCAATGAGGATGTTGAGAGTGATATAAAACAACATACTCTTGACTCTTCCAAGTGGAAGGACAGAGGAGTAGTTTTGGGGGGTGAGAGAAATTGATCTCCATAGCATTGTCCATCCCTTTCTTCTGATAATACTCGGGTAGATGCCTGGAGTGCTTGGAAGCATACTCTTAACTCTTCCAAGTGGAAGGTTAGCAGAGTAGTTATTTGAGAAAAGATAAAAAACATTCGTGCAAACATAAGGGAGTGGACAAGGAAACTTATTTTTTTTTGCTCTTTTCATGGGGGTCAGTTGCTAGCAAAAATGTAGGATTCTCAGGCCTAATATGCAAGGTTGTGATAATCAGACAATTCGGTGCATAAAATTTTATTTCCCAAATACAGTTAGTCAAGTCAGGCATTCATCCAGTCACAATGCTATAAGAAGGCCTATGACGACAAATGGCTTGAACCTCATACTGCCTTAATTCAGAAGTTGAGAAATAATCAAGGCAAGCTAGAGTATAATTACAAGTGCCAAAACAGTATTCAAACAAGGTTCATTCAGTAGAGTAAAAACATCAAAAGTTCTGAACAAGTTTTTATAAGACAAATAGAAGAGTGGGGATGTGACAACGTGTGAGAATAGCAAGCAAAAGATCATGAGATGACAAAAGATAGGAATTCAAAAGCATGATATGTATGATCATACCATGGCCACTCCGGACTGAACCCCAACAATGTCCTGAGTGCTGAAGTTGAGCCGGGAGAATATTTTCTCATGTTGAGGATGGTTCAGCTTCGGAGCTCTCATCGTCCCACTTCGATTCCACGTTCATTTCTTCAAGCTTGCTCAGCAGATCCTTCTTGAGTTGGCAATGCTCCTCCTTGAGGTCCATGTTCTGGATGACAATAGTTTCGAGGAGGGTGGGATGCTTACGTTGTTCTACAAGTAGTTCATTCAGCATGGAAATAAGAGGTCCTCCGTCAGTGGTGTCAGCTGGGGATATCTTCTTGACAATTGGTATGGTGCTATGAGGGGCGTCCAACTCGGGTGTGAGAAGGGCCCAGTGTTTGCCTTTGCTGATATCAGTAAGTGGCGGAATAGGCAACACAATGTATGTATCATTCCCTTTATACACTTGAATATAATCCCTATTTTGAATTGCTATAATCTTAATGTTGAGCATCACAGATAAATTAATTTTGGTTGCTCCCCTGATTGTGCATAGCTTGGACAAGTCGGCTTTGCATCTCTTAGTGATGGGAATAATCAGGCCACCTATGAAAATAGATCCTTTCTCAGTTGTGGCCAATCGAGAGATGTACTCCAGAAACATATATCCAACATTTACTTTCCTCACCTTCAAGAACAACTTCACCTATCAGAGTACATATCTATTCAAAACTTCTGCGCCTTTGTAACTTGTTTTTTTTCTTCGTTACGTCTCGGTGGGAAATCCAAAAACTGCACAGAACTTGTTAAAACTTCAATAAAACTCTTGATTAAACATACGGAAGTTAAGGCTAAGATCATCTTTAGTGTCCGCGACATCTAAAGAACTCAGGAATTCAAAAACAATGCACTCATAAGTAGGCTAGGAGTTCAGAAAGGACCTGTCAATACCCATTTTCTTTAGTTGCCTGGTCATGTCGTCGAGCAGGCCAACTATCTTTAGGACTTCGATATCCAAGTATCATGTGGTGAGGATCTCCCAGGTGCTGAGCTTCTCGTATAATGAACTTTGTTGCTCATCGTGGAACTTGTTCTGAATTGGGAATTGGAGTAGATTGTCACCAATGTGCTCAGTCACGTCATTATGAGTTGGTTGTGCCTCCTCTTGAGTGGGGAGGTCATGTTGGTCTTCAAGTTTGGCCTCCTTCTCTGTCTCCTCCTCTGGAACCGCTAACCGTTCGAGTGTGATGATCAGATTGTCCTGCGGTTGCAGAGATGTGATGGCAGGAGCTTCCGAGGGTGGTGCATCCTCCGGTGTTTCTTTTATGGTGCTGGGTTGTGATAGTACTACCTCTTCTAACTCGGGTGCTTCTTCGGGTACTTGTTCTACTGGTGGTTATCGTATCTTCTCTGTGGTAGGTTCTTCTTCTTCTTCAACACCAGCCTCTTGCGTCACAGCCTTGTTGCACTTGCGAGGCTTCTTGACCAAGGGCTACAAATCTGCATCATCTTCCTCTTCTTCTTCAAGAGGAGGTTGTGGGTGCTTCTTTGTTTTTGATTTCATCGGTGCAGTCTTCTTTTTGGGTTTTGGGGGAACGACAGTGGATGCCTTCTTGGGAGCTGGTTCCGTTGCCTATGCTGGTGCAGGTGCTTCAGTGGGTTGAGCGGCTTGCTCTGCTCCAGGCTTCTTCTTCCGTGCTCGTGCCTCCAAGGGTTGATGGTCGACCGCATCCTCTAATTCTTCCGTCGGCTCGGAGATGGCTACAGCTTCCTTGTCGGACGCCTTCTTAGTCTTCTTCAATGGTCGTTTCTCAGGCTCCTTCCCATTTTTCATGGATGGTACAAGGACAACTACAACTTTGTGTTGCGTCATTGGTTGTGTGGGTGTATCTTCTAGGGCTACAAGAACGTGAGGAAGGGTCTGGCACTTCTCTAGACATAGGGCTCTCTTCGCGGTTGCAGTGTCCCGGTTGCCTTTTTGGCTATCAGTTTCTGTTTTGTCGGCTCGGTCGGTGCTGGTTGGGGCATCGGAAGTAGCAGGTGCAAATGTTACTGGCTTTGCAGCAGCCTTCAATTTCGTCATCCTTCCTGGAGAGGTGGAAGGAGGGATGCACTGAAGTTGTCGTACCTCGAGAACTAGATGTGGTGCCAATGCAGCTAACAACGATATTCTCGCGTAGGGTCTCGTGGGTGAAGGTCCAACAGCGGATGAGTCGATAGCCGAAACTTTTGTGTTGATGATGAGAGGGTCGGTCGCCGTCGTGCCTTGCTTTTCCATAGGTTTAGGTCTCCATGTTTTCCCTTTAGTCTATCCACTTGTAGCAACCATAAGCGGTGATGTTAAAAGTGGCGATTGGTTGGAATAGTGAGGGGGTGAATAAGGAGAGTCGATGACAAAGAGATAGTTGGAGGAGAGAGAGAATAAAAGTATTGACTTGTCTCGTTAGGTGGCAAAGTGGTAATTTTTGCAAAGTATTGGTGAGCGGGAAAATTAGAAACTCTCGCCCAACGTAGAGGCGGTTCCAGCCATTAAAAGTTCTTAAACTCGTCGATCACAGCCTCATCAAATTTGGCATCTTGCGAATTACACAAACAACTAATTTATTAGATATTAGTCTGGGTTGCCTCCCAATAAGCGTCATTGTTTAATTTCCTTGACTAGACATTTCCGTGCATTCACAACGTTGTGGCTGGTTCGAATGTGATGGTTTCCTTTTCAGGTGGTCTTGTCCCTAGTTGATATGTCTTAAGTCGATGACCATTCACCTTAAACACATGCCCTGTCTTCGAGACTAGTTCTACTGCTCCATGATCGAGGGGCCGATCCATCAAGACTTGAGTTTTCCGGGAAAGATTTTCAGCCTTGAGTTGAAAAGGAGGACTTGTCCCCCAACTTGCAAGTTGCGATTATCTCCGGCCATCTTCATGTACAAGCTTAACTGTGTCACATCCCAGTATGTTTTATACTCTATCTCGACAGGTAGATGACATAATTTCCATATAATACCTAGTAAGATGTGTTACTCCAAAGGCTATCTTGAAGGTTGTTCGACAAGCCCATAAGTCTATCTCGATAGGTAGATGACATAAGCCTCATCTAGTTTCGATGGCCAATCTTTCCTTGACTTTGAAACGATCTTCTCTTGTATGGTCTTAATCTGCCAATTTGACACTTCCACTTGGCCACTCGTCTGTGGGTGGTAAGCGGTTACTACCCTATGATAGATCCCATATTTGCGAAGCATATTTTCGAACTGTCTTTCAGCGAAGCATCTTCCTCCATCACTGATAACTATTTTAGGAATTCCAAACCATGGGAATATGACTTTTCCAAAAAGTTTTCGGACAGAGGTAGGATCATGCATGATCAGAATAGCTTCAATCCACTTCGACAAATAGTCAACAGCTACCAATATATACTTGAATCTTCCAGATGTTAGGAACTGTCCCATGTATTCTATTCCTAAACGTCGTAGAGTTCGACTTCGAGGATCCTAGTTTGCGGCATCTCATTCCTTCTTGAAATATTTCCAGTACGTTGGCATCGATCACACTATCGCACATAGGTATTTACATCCTTAAATATAGTTGGCCAATAGTAACCAAATTTTAATATTTTTCGTGGGTTCTCTGGAGTCCACCGTGGCCTCCATATGCGGAGCTGTTACATTCCCATATAATCCTGTAAGCTCCTGACACTGGTACACATCTCTTGAACTGCTTGTGAGAATATTTCTTGAAAAGCATAGGATCATCCCAACAGAAGTGTTTGAGTTCATTGAACAGCTTCTTCTTCCATTGAAAAGTCATATTTGGCAAAATGTAACCCTTTCCGAAAGCTTTTTGATTAGCTAGAAAATTTGATATGTCGGCGTACCATGGCGGCTTCATGTTGAAAACTGCATGAAGTGAATCATCGAGAACTTTTAATTGGCATGGAGTAGTCTTCAAGGGGTTTGATTAGCCTTGGTAGATGATTTGTGATAAGGTTCCCTGCTCCCTTTTTATCTTTAATCTCCAAGTTGAACTCCTCCATTAACAAAACCAATCTTATTAGTCGGGGTTTGGCGTTTTTCTTCTGCATTAAGTGTTTCACATCTGCGTGATCTATGTAAACAACTACTTTTGATCCGAACAGATACTTCCTGAACTTATCGATTGCATAAACGACTGCTAACATCTCTTATTCAATTGTGGTGTAATTTTGCTTTGTCGGATCCAAAGTACTGCCTTTGTCTTTCTTTTGTCCAAGGACATTTCCTACGTCATGATCGCTGGCGTCACACATAATTTTGAAACATAGCTCCAATCGGGTGATTGCAAAATAGGGGCTGAGGTAAGTGCTTCCTTGATCTTGTTGATTTCTTCCAAACAATGTTTGAATGATGGAAATAGTTCGGTATCCATATGTAGCAAGTCTATCAATGGCTTAGCTATTTTTGAAAAATCTCTTATAAATCTTCGATAAAAGTCCGCATGTCCAAGGTAACTTCTTATTCCTTTCACATTGATCGATGGTGACAACTTCTCAATTACTTCGATATAAGATTTGTCTACTTCAATACCTTTCTTGGAAACTATATGCTCAAGCACAACCCCTTGAGTTACTGATGACAGTGAATTCACTCCCTATTTTCATATTTGCAAAGATTACATTTTTTCATGAAATTATGCATCATTTACATATATTGCCACGCCTTTTTACAACCTTTAATCATTTGAAATTCCCTGGGTATAAATACACATTATCACCCCGATGACCCTTTTTAGTAAAGATTTGAATGATTTATGCTTGATTTATCCTGCAGGAATCTATCCAAGGCCAAACTATATGTGTGCTGGAAACTGGACCTGGGCTACCTATGCTAGACACTAGACCTGAGGGTACTTGATGCCACTACCTAACAAAAGCTACTAGAAGATAAAACATGAAACAGATTCTGCAGATTCCCCTGCCAGCTTTTGTGGTCCAAACAACAAGGTTCCTTGGCAGCTTCCAAGGAATATTGGAAGGGCTATGCAAGGGACAAGTGACATCTAATGATTGGAAGATAGGAAGAAGATAAAAGAGGCGAAAGGAAGGAAGAAAAGGGGGTCCGTTATGCATCCGAAAGGAGGCATCGAGTGGAGCCGCCGCAATAGCTGAGAAAAGAAGAGAAATAGAGGAAGAAGGAGATTTTTATGCTAAGTTTTTGGGGGAGTATCGTGGGTTATTCTTTGTGATTCTTACTTGTATTAATCTCTTAAGCTAGTTGTGATGTGTTTGATGGTTGTTAGAGGCTAAACGATTAGGCGTGGACATGGGATGATTTGAGAACACTTGCTTGCCATATGAACCTATCTTTTAATGCATTTATATTTCCATTCAACTTTCCAATCTTTCCTTTTGTTATGTGCATTCTATACGTGTTGATTTTTATGCTGTGAATTGCAAGCTATTAATTCCATGGAGGTTGGGATCCGAGAGGCTCAACCCATTCACTTGGGAACATATAGTTCTAGTTCTTATTGTTGATGCTTTGCACAATTGAATTTGAATGTCGTGAGCTATCTGTTGTTTCATCCCCGATGGAAGATTGGGATCTGAGAGGCTTAATCTTCTCCATTGAGGTAGAGTAGTAGCTAGTTCTTATCGTTGTATCTCATATCTACAAGGGATCGGGATCCGACAGTCTTGACGCCTTCGTCTAGGTATTTGTAGGGGACCGAGAGGCTACTATGGATATCAAGGGGAGATTGGAGAGAGGTTCTCCATGCCATTCGAGAGAGTTATGTGAGAAACCTCTAGGGATTTAGGTTCAAGCCTTGACTGCAAGAGTAGCTTGGTTTAATTTCTTAATGTCTCGTCGACATTATTTGAGCTTCACATGTTCATTAGCAAGTAGGATTCGAAAATGATTCCCATGTCCTAGGCATTTTCCCTATTTGAGTGACTCAACTTCCTTCGTATTGGTTCTATTTCTACTCACCTTAAATCTAAAAACACCAAAAATATTTGTTTACTTATCTTTTCAGATTTTAGTTCTAGTTCATCTAATTTTCTACATAAAATATTTCTCTCCTTGATTCCGATTCGTGGTAGAATAGAGAAGTTGAATTGTGAAATTCTAATTTCCCTACGGATTTGATCCTAAAATACTACAAGGATGATAAGTGTGATAAATGCACATACATGATGATCATATTATCTCTATATCATAGCATTATGATGTGATTTGAGCTTTATTTGAATCAATTCCTCAAAGAAATGTGATATGCACACAATTTAAGTGAATTATGCAGGTTCAACCGACATTGGAGGGTTCAACCGAAACCAACAGTGCATGAATAGGTTCAACCGACTTCAACCACATGCTAGACCGTAGTGACAACTCCATATGCCCGTAGTGAAGCCTTCCAAACCGTAGCCAAGCCTTCAAGGTCGTAGTGCCTTTTTTCCTGATCCCTATGGGGGTAGTGATCAATTCGAAAAGGTTGAGATAAGGATAGAGTTGTTGATAATGTCAAATAGAAACTTAGAATATCAAGTGGGTCAACTTGTCAAAGCCATCAACTCAAGAAAAGAAGAAAGTTTTCCTAGAAAGACACAAGTCAATCCTAGAGAGAAAGGCAAGGCAATAGAGTTGGGAATTGGCAACACCAATCAACGTCAAAGACAAAGGGAAGGAGAAGATGGAGGAACAAAATGAAGTTGAAGAAAGGGAAGAGGCCGAAAATTCAAGAAGATACATACCGCCTCCGACATATGTGCATCCTATTTCTCTTACTCAAAGATTGCAAGAGCCGAAGGATGACAAACAATATGCAATGTGTGTGAAACTCTTCAAGCACCTACACATAATCATGCCATTTACCGAAGTCATTGCTCAAATGTTGGCATATGCAAAGCCTCTCCAAGAAATAAATCTAAAGGAAGAACACTTGAAGAGAATAAAATCATAGAACTAACACAAGATGCTGGTCAAAAGAGGTTGTAACAAGACCCATTAGAAGGATGCCTATTGGAAAAGGACATGAAAGTTGGTCATGAGGATGAAGACCATGAGTTACTAAGTGCTTTGAATGGCAACACTACTCAACCATATCAAAAAGGTAGAATTATTGAAGAGCTCGGGCATGGTAAAATACTTCTTCTCCGCTCTCATGTACTTGTTCCTACTCAAGAACTAAATTCTCTTTCTCTTAATCTTAAGGATGAATTTTTGGTCATAATGAGTCTTTAGCTATGATATCTAATGCATCTCTAACCTCTTTGCTACTTGAACAACTACTTAGGGTTCTAAGAGAGAAGAAACAAGCCATAGGATGGACTCTAACTAACGTAAGAAGCATGAGCTTTGAGGAAGAACATAAGCCAAACATAGAGCATCAAAGAAACTTGATCCCAAAAATGAAGGAGGTTATGAGAAGTGAGACTCTAAAATGTTTTAATTCTTGGATAAGTCCAACACAATGTATACTAGAGAAAGGAGTGTTTGGTAAGTGTGAAGAGTCCAACCCGGTGATCTATTGGGAACAATGTCATCTCTCGGTGTAAGAGGAAACATTAGGACATAAAATTTCTTCCAGGAACATAGAAGTCGACAAGTCAAAAACTGATTGCATAGGGAATATACCTCCACATGCCTTGGTGAGAATAGTTGGAAATTTTCTAAGCTATGCTGGTTTTTATTTTCCTTTCATTCTAAACTTGCTCAAAATTTCTAAACCCTCTTGTGCCTTACTTGTGAGAGATGCTAACTTTATTTTTGATCCAGGAGGTCATTGAATTTGCTTTGTTTGAAACTGAAATTATTGTCAGAAAACTGAAATTTCAGTGGCCGGACAACTCTTCAAGCCCTACTTATCAAAAGAAGAATTGAAAGGCAACAAGCTTTGAAATTGCAAGATCCGGCGCACAATTAAAATGATCTCCATGTCGAGCCAACGACACTAAACAAAGGCGCTTCTTGGGAGTCAACCCATGTTCTAAACTTTTAGACTTCATAATAATTTTTTTGTATATTTTGGATGGTATTTTGGAAACTTGTTTTGTTGAATGTATGTAGGAAGATGAAACTGGAGCCTTTTGCTAAAACTGGAAGTCATTATGATCGGATCATAGCCATAAAAGCTAGATAGTAGCAAGGCCGTAGTCACACTCTGTTCACAAGGCAAAATTGGTGAAAGAAGAAGAATTTGCTACGGTTTGCGAGCAACCACATGGCCGTAGCGGCATCAAAACGTCTGTAGGGGAGGCATATGGCCCGTAACAGCATCCCTCATGTCGTACTAGCATCCCTCATGTCGTAGCGACAACCTCCGATGCCGTAGCGCAAATTTTTGAGCTCGTCGCGCATATCTCTTTGACCGTAGCGAAGAAAGTTTTAACCATAATGGAGCCATGTTGCCTGTAGCACAAAATCATTGGACCTTTTGTTCAACCGACCTTCGTGCTTGATTGTTCGACCAACTTTTATTCGACTCATCGACCGACTTGTGTTCTTCATTTCCTCTCTTTCTTATTCTTCTTCATGTCTACAGGTTGCAAGTAAGAGTAAATATTGCTATGTATTTTTCTTGAAGCAATGCTATCATACAAGACACTCGAAGCCCACATATTTAAAAGGAACTTAAAAAGGAGGAAGAAGAGGGCACACATCAAGTATTGACTAAGACGAGCATGTGAGATTTCCCCACCCCATACCTAGCATATTTCTTTTGTTTAAAACATTGAGGACAATGTTCATGCTAAGTTTGGGGGAGTTTGGGGTAGTAGGGTCATATTTTGTTCCTTTATGTTCTTTCTAGTTAGCTCACATGCATCTTTTGACCTCTTACTCATGAGATAATTTATATTTTTGCCTCATTATGCCATGAACACTTACATGTATGGACCCCTAATGTAGAATGCATAACCTTTTGTATCATAAACATCACATATGCTAGGAATGCTATTGCAAGTATTTTGAAAATGGACTTTTCGATAAGCAAAGTGTTATGTATTATTTTACTCCACTGTCTAAGGACCTCATATGCTAGAAGCAACAAGAAGGTGAGAACTAACATCATAATCTATATTGTGGGTCGAAAATTGAGTGGAAGTAGCCAAGGGAATTTTCTACTAAGCATGGGTGCATTACACAATTTCTTACTTTAAGTTCACAAGAAAAAGGAAATGAGAAGATACATAGAGCAAAGACTCATGGTAGGACACCCGTGTCCTCAATCGTGGGAACAAACTAAACCATTCTTGCATTATTATTTTGTGTGTTATATGCATTGTACATACATATGCATGCATTCACAAGGAGGGAAAATTAGAAAACGAAAAAGAAAAAAAAGAGCAAATGAAATATGCTCAAATGAAAAATTCTCAAAAGAAAGAAAAAGAACAAGAGCAAAGCAAAAGAAAATTTTGAAATCCCCCTTGTGCAAAGAAAAAGTTCAAAAAGTCACATGCATTGCATTTTCTTTTTTTTTTTTTTT
>LTAE01004105.1:11301-26449 GCA_001647135.1 Pontederia paniculata | reverse complement strand
GCATATGGCCTACAAAACAGTATTGGACGCGTGCAAAAAGCCCCTACCCATATCGACAAAATTTTCCTCTCTTACAAACAGCATATGGCCTACAAAACAGTATTGGACGCGTGCAAAAAGCCCCTACCCATATCGACAAAATTTTCCTCTCCCTCTTTGTCTCTTACAAACAGGAGGAGAAGAATCCTATAAAAATTTTCTTTGAGTAGTCGAGCTCTCCTCTCCTCCAGCCGTGCTTTCTTGGCTTCAAGATCAGCAACATAAGCCTGCAACATCACAAACAAGTCTACCCATGAATTCCATACGAGTTTTAGGACATCAAAGAGAAAGAACCAGTGGGACAATCAAAGAGAACACAGCCAGTCAGTCAGTGATCTCGCGAAATCTTCTTCTTTTCCTCATTGTGTGACTCAAGTGTCTCCCTATTCTTTATAATCCTCCTCTGCCGCCATTGCTCGGTGGTATCATTAGCATTCAAACCATTTAGTCTCCTTTTCAACCCTCGACTCATCCCTGCCACATTCCAAAATTATTTCTTGGGCATCTTCGGGTTCAACACAAAGGCACCTTCCTCATCGGACCCCGGCCATCGTGTCCTTCTTGAGAATCATATTAGCAGCGGCGCCGATTGACAGTCTCTGCACGCCAACTATTCCACTAACGGTGATCCCCATCCATGCTCCTTCAGGGTCCTCTCCTGTTGGGCCCTTGAAGGCAGGAAGCATGAGGGATGAGGCTCGTGGGCGAAGGGCGGGTCGTCCATGGCCTCCTCCATGATCCTCTTACCGTTATCCCTCTAAGGCATGAATCCCTTGGATGCCGCCGGTTGTGGGAAGCTCCCACACTGGATAACTGATGGCAGGGACTTGTCGTTGATGGGCAGGACGCCCATGACCTCCTCCACGATACGCTTCATGCGATCCCTATGCAACAGGAAATCCTCGGACGCCCTTGGCTGCGAGAAGCCCCTGAACTAGATGAAAGATGATGGGGTATCGTCGACGATGAACGGAACGCCCATCGCCTCCTCTGTGGTCCTCTTCCCGGGAGATCTCGAAGGTAGGAGCTCCATTTGCAGTGGTGAGTCCCGCATTGGACGAAAGATAATAGGGGCTCGTGAGCACATCATTGGTCTCTTTCATGGTCCTCTCTCCGGGAGCAGTCGGAGGCGTGAACGCCCCGGGCTGGCGTTAGTAGTGTGAAGGTCTGTACTGGATCTACGTTGGTGGGGGCTCGTAGGCGAGTAAGTCTGAGAATTCATCGTTGATGGATTGGCTGTAGAGATTGTCATATATTATGTAGTTGAAGTTCCTAGAGGAGACCAATGGTATCGAAAGCTCCATCGTCGGTGTCGACGGCGACAATCGGCAAGTAGATGGAGTTGGAGGAGGAGAGGAGGCCAAGAAGCTGAAGGGTGTCGTCTCTCGCACTCCCATTTCCCATATATCTTTCTTTCGGGTTCTTCTATTCTTTAAAAATGCAATTGTGCCATAAAATCCGGTCCAATGGGTCGAATATCCAAACTCGGTGCCTTGCCTAATGAATAATTCCAAAAAATATTTGAATTTTTTTTATTATATTTATAAGAAAAAATAAATGTTTTACATAATTAAAAAAGGAAATCAACAAATTATATATCATGATTAGTATTTTTTTAAGTCCAAAAAATGATAAGCAATTATACTATAATGCTAATGTATTTGATTTTGCTATATTTTTTTTTTTGCACTGTCAATTTATCATTTGAGTTATGATTAAAAAGTATTATCTTGCGATATTAAGTGTTCATTTAATGTATATCTTTTTTATTATTTTTATTAATCTCGTTAAATTAGTTCGATCGGACTTGAGGACCAATCCAAATAGATGCACACGTGTGCATCTCAAATTTTACAATATATATATATATATATATATATATATATATAGTGTGTGTGTTTTGTCATAGATTTGTTTTACTAATATAAAATATAATTTAGAACTATTATGAGTATGTTCTTTTTTTATCAAAGTTAATAATAACACTTGATTAATTCAAAGTCAAAGTAAAAAATAAAATAAATATTGCTAAGTTGACAATTTCAAAATTTAAACTTGAGACTACTAACTCCTATTACCACTGCAATACAACTCTACTTTACTTACCAATCGAACTTGGTTAACTATTTGATTTTTCGTTATTTTGTTTCTTCTCTTTACCAAGTGACTGTCCCTTTTACTAATTCTAATACAATATAAGGAATAAGACACATCAAAATTTTAAAGTTTAGACTATCGAATAGATTTTTGACAGAATCAAATATTATGTAATTGTTTAGTAAATATATTTTAAAAATATAGGTTTACAAGTTACTCTTCCTAGCCTATATAATTTAGAAATTAGAGGTTGAAAATTTATTTCTAATATATCTTTTTCTCTATCATATAAAAAAAATATTTTACTTAGTATTTAAATATCATATTTCATTTTTTATTCACTTCTCTGTTTTTTCCCCAACGTGAATCGTTTTCTTGAAATTTTTAATTAAAATTGATTATTTTTTGTCATTATTTTATTGATATAATAATATTTTATTAAAAACATAATATTATCATTTAAATATTACTTATTATATTATAATAAATGTTATGCTCTAGTAATGTTATTGATATATTTGTATCTACTTATGTTATTTTATAATTATCAATTAGTCCAATTGTTATATTTACCACACATTTTTATTAAGTTTAATAATCAGATAGTTATCCACTAAAATTTAATCGATATCCATTATTCGCTTAATATCGAACCGTAATTCATTATTCACTTTAATATTATCAAACAAAACATAAGAAAGAATACCTTTAATGCAACAAAAATAAGATGAGAACTAGTTATTGAATACTTTAACATTGAAGTGTATAGTAAGAGGTTGAATTAAGAAATATCACAAAATTGACTATTGTATAATACTATTATCAAAAGATATTTAATTTTAATATTTTCTAATAAAGTTTAGTGAATTTCTTAACACCGAAATGAAAATTTATTTTCCGTTTTTTTCCTTCCAACCATAATATACGCAAATATAACTATGCAAATAAAGGATTAAAAATTGTTAACAAAAATCTTTGACGTTGTTGTCTCGAATTCCATCAGTCAATGTCTAGTGATTTTTTTAATACTAATGTTAACACGAAACCTTTAGTTTTTTAAGTCATCATAGTTGTCGAAACTATTATTACACAATTAAAAATAGAAAAGGTAATATACAAAATACGGTGATAGTTTTTTTAACAAGTCAATGAACATAAGTGGTTTGATAGTGTAGGCAAGAAATGTGAATATAATTCAATTCAAAATTTAAAAAAAAAGACTCATAACATAATTCTTGTGTATGCGATTAACCAATGTTTAAAGCATATTAAAATATGAACTTAACGTGTAATGCACGTGCGACCGTTGCGTTCACTATCTTGTGTGACACACTTGCAATCCATATGTGTGCTTAATACGATAGGTATATTCAAATAGGTTGAACATAGGCAACAATGGGATAAGTAATGGAATAAGGAAAAAAATATAACAATATAATAACATGGATTAAAGTATTGTTAGAGGTATTTAACATTGTTGTATTGAATCAGAGTATCGAATGAGAACATTGAATCAAAGCATTATATGTAAAGCAAGTAGAGCATTGATATAGAGTAACACATTGCATTGTGCATGGAGGGTTTTGAGTGGAGGCACTTGAGCGGGGGCTTGGCGTCAATGTTGCTATCCTTCATAATATCATGTTAGCATAATCCTCATATAATATCATGAAATTCATATCTATTTATTATCTTATATATTAAGTTTTATAGCTCAGGGTAGAATTGTCTCTCCTATATTGAATTACGCAAGTGATTAATCGATAAATGTATAATTATTGATGGTATGTGCGGCGATTGATACTCGTAATGGATACAACTTGTACATGATTATAATTCTTAATTTAAGTGTCTCTTATGTTTTAGGTTTTATCGAATTGTAATGGTTATAGCATATTATGTTTGCAAACACTTTAGATTGATGTAAGACTTTCATGTTTTATGATAAAATGTTATTTCATTTTGTATTCTTTTTATTGGTCAAATAGTCAAATGTGTAGGATCTAGATGACACCAAGAGGAGGGGGGTGATTTAGTGTTATTAAAATTTTTTCTATTTTTACTCAATTAGATTAGTTATATCAGTAGAAGCATACATATGCAAATATAAGTAAGAAGAAGAAGAGGACAGAAAAATAAACAAGCAAGCAAACACAAAGGTTTGTTGACGAGGTTCGACCGAACTCCTAGCCTACGTCTCCGCTCTGGTCTTCTCGAACTCGGTACCTCCGGAGATCACTGAACTCCTTCTTCAAGGGCGAAGGCTCCCTTACAACTTCTCCTTTCTTTTCTAGAGGACAAGGAGATAACCTCTTACAAGTTCGCTCACGAACTCTCACTCTCTTCTATCCTAGATTCTTCACTCGAATCAGAGAAGGGAAACTAAGGCTATCTTTCGCTCAAGCTCTCACTAGCTAATTTGTCAAAGTTACTTCCCGAGACTCTTGATATTACAATATATACTTTGCAAAAATGACATAATCTGTCACTCAAAAAACTAGTCGTTAATGCAAGTACATAACACTTCACCTAACCCCTGGTCGCCCACTGCTCCTGCCTCGGTCGACCGCTGCTCTAGTGAAGTCTCCACTTGAATTGCCGCCTGGTGCTTCGGTCGTCCATCGCTCACCCTTGGGCGTCCGCAGCTCAAAATTTGAAGCCTTAGTTCCTCAGCCAAGCTCCTTCGGTCGTCAACCAAACCTTTGGCTGCCGATCTTGACTTGAGTTCCCTTCTTCAACTGATCTCTGGTCGCCCGCTGATTGCACATCAACCTCCTCGGACTTCCACTCTCCAGTTGAAGAATGTGGTCAAGCTCCTTCGGTCGTTCGTGCTTCATCTTCAGTTGACCAATCTTGACATGTTCCAGCATCCACTCATCTCTGGTCGTCCGCTGATTGTACCTCAATCTCCTCGGACGTCCACTCTCGAGTGAAGTCATCTGTCAAGCTCCTTCGGTCATCCGCCAACACTTTGGTCGAGCGATCTTGACCTTGTATCAGCTTCCACTCATCTCTGGTCGCCCGCTGATTGCACCTCAATCACCTCGGACGTTCACTCTCGAGTGAAGCCAACTGTCAAGCTCCTTCGGTCGTCCGCCAAACCTTTGGCCGATCGATCTTGACCTTGTATCACCATCTTCAACATCTCTAGTCGTCCGACGATTGCACCCAATCTTCCTCAAACGTCCACTCCTGGAGTTGAAGATACTTGTCAAGCTCCTTTGATCGCCTGTTGCTCTTGCAGTTGCCCGACTTGACCTTGCCCATCTCCTTCAACTTCTTTGATCGCCCGCTGATTGCACCTCAATCACCCGGACGTCCACTTCTGGAGTTAAAGGCCTATCAAGCTCCTTCGATCGCCCGCTACTCCTGCGGTCGTCCGATCTTGACTTGTGCCATATCCTCAGCACATTTGTGGTCGTCCGCTGATTCTCCTTGAGTCCTTCGGGCGTCCACTTTTCTTTCTTATGGGTACTTCGGGCGTCCGCTCATTCTACACTGAGATCCTCGTATGTAGCTCCCTCTTCAGTCAGTGCTTTGGTCGTCCACTCACTTCCTAATGAGATTCTCGGACGTCCGCCAAATATTCCTCTGACAAGCTTCGGACGCTCGCTCATTTCCACTGAGATCCTCGGACGTCCTTTCCTCCTTCTGACATTCTTCGGACGTCCACTGACAACTCATCAGATTCCTTGGACGTCCACTCTTCTTGTCAGATAACCTGGTCGACCACTACTCTATCTCTTCAGCCCTCGGACGACCTTTGTCCTCATCGGTCGTCCACTAATCCTGCGGTCGTTTGATCTTCAGCTTATCTCATATCTGACAAACTACTGGACGTCCACTTGTCTTCTCACCAAGCACTCTGGACGACCTTTGTCTTCATCTGAAATCTATCGGTCATCCGCACTTCATCTTCGGTCGATCGATCTTCATCCTTTCATCAGCTTTGGTCATCCGCTGCTTCAACACATGAGTCTTCGGATGTCCACTCCAGCCTTGGCGATCTCTCGGTCGTCCAGTGTCTTCACTCTGAAACCTTTGGATGTCCATTGCCTTCATCCTCAATTCTTTGGTCGTCCTCTCTTCATCATCGGACGACATCTCCTTCCCTTAGCCAAAACATCTCTTTGACTAAGTCCCTTCACCGGGCGTCCACTTCTCCTTGGACCGCCTGTTCTCCATCCTCTTCACTGTATGTGTGAAGCCATCGGTCGCCCACTGTTCTTCATCGGGCGACCTCTCCTGTTCAGCCTTTGTCTTCGATCGTCCTCTCAATATCTTTGGTCGATCGTTCAATCTTTGACTCCATCTCTTTGATCTTTGCCTTCCACATTGGTCAACCACTTCATATGCTTTGGACGACCATTGCATATATAGGATTCTTTTGATATGTCTTCTATGTGCATAGGTCGTCCCTCACAAATTCAGTCTTTGACTCCGTCTCTTTGATCTTTGCCTTCCACATTGGTCAACCACATCATATGCTTTGGACGACCACTGCATACATAGAATTCTTTTGATATGTCTTCTATGTGCATAGGTCGTTTGTTCTAACTTCGATCGACCTATCATGCTCTGAACATCGAAATCCTGTCTTTCACAAATCAATTCAACAACTCATTAGTCCAGACTAAGTTCCCTCACAAATTTGTGATCACCAAAACAATCTCGAGATCCTAGATTCAACAAAATGTATAATCAGAGCATAACATAAATATTGTAGCATATTCAAGATAGAATTTTGTCATGTGATTGGGTATGTTTTTGAGGATATTATGGATGGATATATTCATATAGGTTATACATAGGCAACAACTTTTTTTTAAAAGAAATCCATTATACTAAAAAAAGTTGTAAGTATGCATCTTGTTTCTTTAGCCTAACATAATCTAAGAATATAAAAAATGATGTGATTGATTAGAAATAAACTCTAAAGTTTAAAATTATTCCTTATCTCATTCTAACTTTTTCACTTAACCTAAATTCAAATGACCAACTTCATTTTACTTTCTCTATCAAATTGTTCTTTTACACATAAATTTTAAAAAAGGACCCACACTTCTTTCTTCTTGTTTCAGTTTTTAAGGGTAGAAAAGTATTTTGGAATAAAATAATGGAAAAAAATAGATATTTTTAGTCATTGGAGATTAACTAAAACGTTTGAAAAGTTCAGTGCATGTAAGTAGGAAATTCTTAAGTTTGTGGGTAACTTGATAAAATACATATGAGATTAAAAAAACAGTCACTTGTTTAGTTTAGTCACTTAGCTTAAATAAAGTTGAGATTGGTTTCATTTTTCTCTTTTCAACTACAACTTATTTTTACTTTATCCTTAAACTTTAGTGTTACCCATTTCCCTCTGTTCAATTTTTCAAAAACTTCTATTAACTCCAACTACATAAATTTTAAATATATTTATCTTTCTACCCCTTATTTAACTTAATTCAATTAACTTTAACAAATTAAAAATAAATAAATGTTCAGCTAAGAAGATAAGGTGAAGAGTAGAGTCCCAATTAATTTTTTAGTTTTTTTAAATTTAAAAGTTAATGTTAAATAAGGGTAAAGAAGTAATGTATAATTGAAAATAAATAAACTTTATGTAACACCTCAAATTTTGTAAATAAATAAAATAAAATAAAGGGGAGATATGATAAGATAGGGAAAGATATAGTTGGTTAAGATTAGGAAAAGAATTTGAATTGAAGTCAAATTATTATATTTCTTATCAATTAAATATTTTCTAATCCTATGTTAACTATTTTTAAAGGAATTATAGTCATATGGAAGATTTATCTTATGAAATTATAATCAAATACAAAGTTATTCTTGAGAGTTCTAATTGTATTCAAACTCTATCTAGGGGTGAATTTCCTTCCCTATAAATAGGACTCAACCCCTCCTCTCATCTCATAATTCTTCCCTCTCAAACCAAAGGCGTCTGAAGTTCTTCCTCTCTCTCTTTCCCTCTTTCTCTCTCTCCCTCCCTCTCTCTCTCGATGACGCAAGGACATGGAGGAGAAAAAACCAACACGGACCGTGTCCACATGGGACGCGGGCCGTGTTGCACGAGAAAGTGGACCACGCACCGTGAAGACCTAAGAAAATGGACCATGTCCGAGTAGGACATAGACTGCGTCGCGTCAAAGAAGAAACGAGATTGATCGTTGGAAAAGCAAGGTATGCAACTAGGAGGATCAACTTTAGGATTTTTCATATATGTATGATAAAGTAAAAGAATGATTAAAATAAAATAATTGATTAAATGCATAATCGGAACCCGAACACCGGTTGTGTTCCCCAGACACGGTCTGCATTACCCGTGCCAGCATGAGACATGACAAAGACGAACCGCATCGTTGAATATAATATATATAAGTCAAAACGTACCGCGTTCGTATGAACATGGTCCGCGTCCTATGGAGGGCAGCAATGTTGTCTCTGACACGCGTCATACTGGACATGACTGCGGTCCTTGAACCACGTTCTCGAAACCCTAACACGACCTCGAAACGGCCACGTCCTTTTTCGAATAAAATATTGATTATGAAGAAAATGGAATAAAACGGTCCGTGTTACTCTAACACGGTCTGTGTTGCCTGATTATGAAGACGTGGGTGAAATGTGTGTTCTACCCATGCTTAACCTGGTACACAACATGGGTCGTGTCACACCTGACGTGGGTCGTGTCCCGGGATGTTTGATGGTATGCTTGATTGACTGATTGAACTTGATTAAGATAGAGCTACTATCCTCTCACGTGAACTTAGAATAATAGGTGAACAAAGAGTAAAAGATGTTAATGCTTGTGTTTGAATTTATACCATGAAGAGGAAGGCCCCAACTGAATGGGGGATTTATCCCTACTGTTACTATTAAATTGTTCCTTAAGAAACAATAATCAATTCTTCGTGAAGTATTGTTGACTTCTTCTGGTTCAACTGTTAGTGTTATTGAGTCCCTTGAGACTACTGTTATGGAGATTACTGATGGGTCTAGGGTTGACCCCATGGCCTAGCTAGCCATCCTGCCTCGGATCTCTGAAATCTTCATGTACTGGTAATTGCTCATTATTGATTAAACTAAAAGATGCTACCCAAGATGAATAAAGATCTGGACCTAAACATACTGATATACTGTACACAATGAGCGTTAGGTGTAACTGATGTTCCTATCACTATTACTGTAATGAAAGATGAAAGAGATGGACTGATGTCACTGAAAGAAAGAGGCAAAGCAAAGTAAAGGAAAATGTAAAGTAATTGAAAGTAAAGCTAATGTTTTATAAAAATGACTATATGATAGAAGATGTTCTTTTTTACTTATATCTTCATATATGCTTTACCCTATTGAATTATTATCCTTTACATATTGGGCTTTATAGTTTATGGGAGGATTGTCTTCCCTGCATTTTGATCCTACAGACAAATATGTATAAATAGATGATGATTGTGCAACGGTAACATGATGATATTCGTGATGAGGTGACTTGCACATGGCATAGGTCTTAGTATTGGCTTCCGCATTAATCGAGTCATAGTGTTGACCAATGGATTGATCAAAGTAAAGTCAAAGATGTAAGTTGGTAGCATCACCAAATCTGTATTCTGTCAGGTGACGGGGTATGGATTTGAGGGCGTTACACTTTAAGTATCTTCGGATAAAGTGAAAATATTTATAAAGTTGAGAAGAGATATTACCAGTGGGTAATATTAAAATTTGGGAGTTAAATGAAAATGGGATACATCCTTCCATGCATCCAAATGAGTATACTAAAACATGATGAAGATAAGTAGAGAGCAGAACAAAGAGGTAAACCCCGTTAGAAGGCCAAACCCAATACTTATTATTGAGCAAGAATATGTTAGTGTCATGCTATGGAAAAAAAAAGAATGTGATATTTATTTCATTTTTTTACAAGCCTTCCTTATAGCTTCTGTTAAACAAAGTGTTACTTTCATGCTATGGAAAAAAAGAATGTGCCATTTATTCTATTTTCTTTACAAGCATTCCTTATTTCCTTATAGCTTCTGTTGAACAAAGTGTTAGTGTCAGGCGGCGGGCCGCGTGCGCTTCTACTCTAGTTCTCTTAAGAAATGGATGAGCTCCTGCCTGGATCATCACCATCTTTCTAGTAAAGTAACAAAACACTAGGAAATGGATGAGGAGCTCTCCTGGCTGGATTCACATTCTTCTAGCAAAGTAACAAACAAATATAGCTTCGACCATGCTTCACAGCAATGCTACCATTCACAAGACCTAGTTGGCCGCAATCGTTGCCGCCGTTTTTCCCCGTCGGTAACAAGAACCGCATTTTCCTTAAGCTGTAGAAATATCATAGCAAATAGGCATGAAAATTTCTATCGGTACACAAAATCCTAGGAGGAACATTGTTAATGCAGAAATAAGCTGTCAATGTGCTTAAGAAAATGCACAATTTCATGTCAATGTGCTTCAGAAAAGAGCAAACATAAAATATAGCTGTAGTTCACAAATATTATCAACTTGAAGAGAGTAAAAGGAAACTATAACATCAAGTATCATGTATGACATGAAGGTATAAATCAAATTACTGAACATCAATTATACTGGCAGTTTCAGTCTAAGATATTGCAACAGTTATTCCAAGATTAATGTATAATCATACAACAACATATAACATAGATCAACAACAACACTGCATATTGAGATAAAAGTTCAGTCTCCAGACTACATGGATGTCACATTTTAGTCAAACAAGGAATTAAGTTGTAGACCTTTGAACATATATGTTCCATATTAACGTTGTTCATAAGAATATTCATATAGCCTAAAAGAACAAAAGATAAATCATCCTTCTCAAGGAAAGGAAAAGAACATAAGATAAATCGTCCTTCTCAAGAAAAGGAAAAGAGCATAAGATGGATGCTCAGATGCATACTAGGACAGGGAGAGATATACATTTAGGGAATCAGGAGTATTACCAAACAATAACTTCAATCTGACCAGTCAGTAAACTATATCTGAGATGCGATAAAAAAAATATGAAAATCCAAACAATATGGCCATATTTATCCTCCCAAAATGGGATTGAGACTGCGCCCTTAGGATCCAACAGTAGCACATTTTATTTTTCTTTTCAAAGCATAAAGTATGTGGCAATTACATAGTTCCAAACATCAAATATGATTCCAATTACAGAGTTATGCTTCCGCATAGTCATAGAAGAAAATATTCGGTGGACAATTTTCAGAAAACTAGTTGAAAAGATAAACGATGAAAGTCAATGCTAAAAGAATTCTTCATTTTTCCTTTTTCTTAAGTGGTGAGGATTTTTTTTCTCATGCTGCCAGGGTTAATTCTTATTATTTGTTTATGTGCCATATCGATGTGAGTTGGACCAACAAACTAATCAAAAAATGATCAAAGCTACAGGAAAATGAGGTTTCAAGCAACAATTCAGTATATTGAACTTTCAATTTTGAGTGTGCATATTTAACAAAACATTCAGCTCTTTGTCAAATTGGATTGATGATTAATTAAAGTTCTATCTGTGAGCCTGAAATAACTTTCATTCTGAAGCAGTGATGAGACCAATAAAAGGAGCTGATATCTCAGTCTTAAATTTTGTACTTCAAATAAGTTTCTTGGTGTACCTTATTAATCCTTTCCTTCTGCCGTTTCTGGCGTTCCTCCTGCAATCACAATAAAGTAGCAAGAATCAAATATAAACTAAAACTAGATACTCAGATGCAATTTAACAACTATGAAGGAAAAATTGAAAACAAAAAAGGAAGCAACAGAAAGAAAGACATGTTCGACAGAATTTCAAACATCAAATAATGCCACAAGAAGCTAAGCATTTGGATTGTGTTAATGATGAGAACAAAGGTTATTGGCAACAATTGCATGAATTCTACTTCGAATTGCCCAATCAGATCATCATCATCGTCTCTTGTCGTAATTAAGAACTAATCAATTGATTCAAATATCATTAGCAGGAGAGAAAATCCTACAAACCTCTTTTTCCAGTAGTTGCTTTGTCTCCTCCTCCAGTTGTGTTACCTTGGCTTCAAGAGCAGCAATGTGAGCCTGCAACATCACAAGTCTACATGAACTCCATACGAATTTTTAGGCCATCAAGAACCAGTGCGTCGATCAAAGAACACAGTCAATGGGGCATCAAGAACACAGTTTCCGTCTATCAAGATCTTGCAGACCTTCGTCCTTTCCCTAAATCTTGCGTCTGACTCCCTGTTACTTATCATCCTCCTCTGCCGCCGCTGGGAGGCGATATCAATCGGATTGATTAGCGTCCTCTTCCTCCTTCGAGCTCCCACCCTGTCGATCCCCACCAAATTCTGGAACTGTTGCCCGGCCATCGCCGGGTTCGCCACCAAGGCTCCCTGGCCGGACAAGGCCGCCGAGTCCTCCCCGAGATTCATATCCGCAGCGGCGCTGGCAGACGGCCTGTACACGACAACTGCGCCCACCATATCCCCCGTGGCAGCGATTCCCTGCCACACCTCCTCCCTGGTCCTCTCCAGTGGAGCCCTCGACGGCGGGAAACCCCGGTACTCGAGGAACGGGGGCGGGACGTCCGTGGACTCCTCCGCAATCCTTTTCCCGGGATCCCTCGGCTGCAGTAACAGCCCGGGCGCCCTCCGTGGCGGGATTTTGCCGTGATGAGCGAACAGTGGCGAGGGCTCCTGGGCGACGGGCGGGACGTCCTCCTTCGCATTCCCCTTCGCCGGACCCCTCTGTGGCAAGAATCCCCCGGGCGGCCTCAGCTTCAGGAAGCTCCCATACTGGACAACTGATACCGGGGGTTCGTGGGCCACGGACCGGGCATCAATGACCTCTAACGGGATCCTCTTCCCGGTATCCCTCTGTGGCAGGAATCGCGCGCTCAGCTGCGGGAAGCTCCCGTACTGGACAACTGATGGCAGGGGATGGTCGGCGAAGGACGGGACGTACACTGCCTCCTCCGCGGTCCTCTTTCCTGAAGCCCTCGGCGGCAGGCATCCCTCGTGCTCAGTCTGCGGCGGGAAGTCTCCGTACTGGTCGAACCATGGCGGGATATTGTAGGCGAAGAGTGGGACATCCATGGCCTCCATCGAGATCCTCTGTCCGGGATCCGTCGGAGACTAGAACGGTCACGCCCCCAAGCGGACTCCCGGGACGCGGCAAGAGTGTTACCACATTCTATACATTCACGATTGCAAATTCAAACTCAACAAATCAAGGATCAATATACTAGACCAATTATTCAAAATAAACTAATTTTAAGATTTTTAGAAAATTTTGAAAAATTTGTTCGTGCAATATATACAATATGTATAAAAAGGTCAAGCCTGAATCATATAAGATAAAATAAAATGATAATAGATAAAATTAATGGGCCAAATATCCTAACAAGGAGTTCACAATACTCTGACACATAATAACGAATAAACGAGCATAGAGATCCAAAGAATAAGTGCATGTATAATCTCAAAGTCTCTCCACACTCTCATATACACGTATAACTTAATTATTTCTTTTTTTAGTCCGATGAGCATACATAAAGCTAAAACATCACCCATCGAGGAGTAACTTCTACTCCTCACCTACAAAATAACAATAATAAGAGGGGTGATCATAAATGGCTAAGCGAGCGAAAGAAATGGATCCATAAAATATTTAAATTATCCGAAAATAAAATCATCGGAAAACATGATCAAAATGTATACATACATAGCTTCATATAATAAAATACTTGTAATCAATGCAGGAGTTAAAACATGCTATGTATGAGCTGAATTACGTGTCATGACACCTCGTCATCTGCGATCACATATTCATCCCGCCACGACTAATGACCACCTCGACCCCGCGAGCCGTCGCTCGCCCCCACGAGGACATCATATTGTCACCACGATTAGTTCCCTCGTCATCCACCACGAGTATGAACTATAGTTATCATCGCACATGTATATCACCTCGACCCCGTGAGTTATTGCTCGCCCCCACGAGGGAGAGCTACCGTCATCATCATCAACACCTCACTCCATGTGAGCTACCATGCATGTCTAATGCACATGCATGAGATATACATATATATATCAGGGTAGTATTTCAAAATAATACTAAGAATTAACACTTGAAACAATCTTTCAAGATTTATACACCACACAAGCATTACAGCTTTCGAATCTCAGCATACGAGAACTCATACTTAAGTCCTAAAATCGCCAAGCACAAAAAATTCATACAGAGTTTAATCGAAAAGTCGAAGCTGATATATCATGACAATAGCCCAAAAGATCATCACATCATCAACATAATCAATCAGGTGAGCTAAAAAGATGAATATAATGAACCACGACGATGTAGTGTTGCTCTAGGTTTATGGAAAGTTCCACTCACCTCGGATACGCTCGACCTCGTCGGATCCTCCGCGTCCGAGCAAGTCAGTCAATTGATAACCTAATCAATTATCCGATACAATCTTATTAGTTCCCATATACATACATTCAAGTACTTAATTTATACGTTCTCGTATAAGATTCAAAATCCAACTCCTTTTTATATTATTTATCCTTTATAAATTTCAGATTTAGATTCTCATTCTTTACACATTCGACTTTCGACATCCTTACTATCTCATTAATCACCAACTGTATTATAGTATATGTTTTACTTAATTGTAATCAATTCACATGCATGTTATCATCTCTTGATAACTTTATTCTAAGAAAAATACTTATGAACGAAAGAAAGCGACAATTACTCATATACATCAATCTACACATCTATATGTATTAGTTACTAGACTCGTCATAAAAATCAGCATAGTACTTGGCAAATATCACTTATTATTCTCTACTTAACAAGTCAATCCTATTTAGATTATATCACTAATTAGTTCACTACCTCTCTACATAATCATCATTTACGTTTCAGCGGCAAGTCAATTCACTCTTTTGTGCATATACACTATATATTTATACACACACACACACACACACATATATATAGGGTAATATGT
>LTAE01004104.1:18369-34014 GCA_001647135.1 Pontederia paniculata | reverse complement strand
GTGAGCCTTATGCAGAAGCGGTGGACAGCCTAATGTATGCGATGCTCTATACGAAACCCGATTTGGCTTACGCGGTAAGCTTAGTTAGCAGATTTCTAAGTAATCCTGGAAAGACTCACTGGAAAGTCATTAAGAGGATATTACGATATCTAAAGGGCACGGTACAATTGAGATTGACATACCAGATTGATACACTTGAGGCAGTAGGGTATTCAGATGCAGACTTCGGCGGTGATATAGATGACCGCAAGTCTACATCAGGTCACTTGTTCCTTTTGGGTGGTGCAGCCATTTCTTGGGGAAGCAAGAAACATGGATGTGTGGCTAGACGCACACAGGAGGTTGAGTATGTAATATAGCAGCCACCCATGGTGTATGACTCAGGCGTTTCCTTTTAGCATTAGGGCTCGATCTGGTCAGAGGATCATTATCGATGTATTGTGATAATCAAGCTGC
The DNA here is from genome assembly GCA_001647135.1 of Pontederia paniculata. Taxonomy (NCBI): domain Eukaryota; kingdom Viridiplantae; phylum Streptophyta; class Magnoliopsida; order Commelinales; family Pontederiaceae; genus Pontederia; species Pontederia paniculata. Next base: position 33,558 of record LTAE01004104.1, on the reverse strand, counting down.
GATAAGCTTGATACACAGTGGAACCAATAGTTCAAAAGGAAAACACATTAAGATTGAGTTTCACTATATTCATGATATAATTGATAAGAAGGAAGTGACAGTTACCTACGAGTGATATGTTAGCTGATTCTCTCACTAAGGAAATTGTAGCTAGTACTTTCATCAAGCATGTGGATTTGATGGGACTCATGAGTGACTGAGTCAGTGCAGAGTATTTACAGATAGTGAAACTTCGAAACGTGATCTCCAATTAGACTACTCACGGATAGTGGAAGTGCTGACACAGTGACCACGTTGGTCAAGTGGGAGATTGATGTAGTGACCACCGTTGGTCACAGTCCGTTGGTGGATCAAGCACGAAGTCGTTACGCGTTGTTGTGTTGTTAGCAACGAATGCGTACATCGTGTACGTCGTAACAAAAACGCGGATCCACCAGGAGAAACGGCTGCAACGACGAGGCGGAGTGCAGCGAGCGACGCGGCCCTATAAAACTTAATGGACGCGTGCAAGGAGCCCCAATCGCGCATGCGAATCTCTCTCTCTCTCTCTCTCTTTCTCTTTCAGTAACATCGTACTACTTATCTTATCAGTCGTAGGATATTAGATATATTATAAATTTAACAATTTATAACAAACTTATTTAAAAAAGAGAAAATCTTATATCCACCGTGAATTTAATATCTTACGATAGATACGATAAATACGATAAATAGTACGGTATTACCTACTTAAGTAGTTTATATGAAGGGTTCAATGATAAAGCTACCTAATTAAATAGGTAATACCGTACTACTTATGATATTAATCAAATTAAAAGTTTGATTAAAATTATGAAAAAAATTAAAGAAAAATATGACAATACAATAAGTAAACCAAAACAAAATGCGATTACTTTTTTAAAAAAAAAAGGAAAAATACATAACATCTGCCTAGATATAATAGTTCCGCTCCTTCAAATAATGATCATAAAATAATTATATAAAAAAGTAAAAAAACTAAAATCACCTTACATAGTTTATATGAAAATTCAATTCCATATGCCTATCACACCCTAATATGACGATGAATGTTTGGAGCTATTTGGTATCGTTCTGTGTATGAATCTTCCATTTGTCACATCCTTGTGAACTACCAAGTTTGTGCACCATTTGACCACAATATGATGGTCCAAGTTGTTTAGGTAGTCTAGCCCGTATGGTCATTTTCTTTTTATATTCAATGGAATAATTAACTTCTAAATCATTTGAAGTGTCGCCTTTGTTAATATTTTAAAATAATTTAATTATATTGATGTGACACTCCAATGTCCATAGACAATGCAATACAATAGAAAAATGCTATATTCTTCAAACATTTTTAAAATTCTAAATTAAAATTTTAACACATGTTTAGGTGATCTTTTAAAAGAATATAGCAAAACTCAATAATATATATATATATTAGAGAGAGAGAGAGAGAGAGAGAGAGATGGCGAAGGGGATGCTGGAGGTGAAGCTGATTGATGCCAAGGGACTAAGGGATACTGATGTATTAGGTGAGTTTTTATTTTAAAAGAAAACTTTGTATGTCAGATCAAAGTATATGTATAATTTGCTGAGATCTGTTTGCATGGGTGGACACAGGGAAGATCGATCCTTATGTTCTGATTCAGTACAGGAGTCAAGAACGCAAGAGCAAGGTAGCTCGAGGTCAGTACAAATTTATGTGCTCTCCATATGCATATTTTGCTTTCTATTATTCAATTTGCAGTTCAATTAGCTCAGAAAATTGGGCAACGTTTTCTGATGATCTTCTGTTGTTTGCTTTAATTTCATAGCTCATATGTTTCCAATATAGAGAAGAGATGAAATAAGGAACAAAATAGGATGAGAGAGAGAGAGAGAGATTAACTGGTTCCAGCCTACCATATCCTTGCTAAAACAGGTATAAATATAATATCACTTTGTTCAACAGGAATAAGTCATTGACTTGTTCATCCTGCAGGCAAAGCTTAACTGGCAGAAATTAAATACAACCGAGTACCAAAGAGGACAAGTAACTTTTCCATAAAGTAATTATAAAAATTAGGATACCTTCCAACTTCTGATACGAATTGTTTGGACACTTGATTGGTCCAATTGGAACAGATGAGTGAACCTTTACTAGGATTTGATCTCAGTTTTCAGTATCTAATAATTCAAAATGTAAGACTTTTCTTAAGCAAATAATCTATAAACTCAATGAAACACTTGAAGGTGACGAAGCTTAATGTGTTGTGCCTGAACTAATTTACATTTTTTTTTCTGATACAAGATTTGTTTTTTGAAGTCTGAACTATCTTCATAATATCATGCTGAATCAAAGAAAGCAAGCCCTGCAGAAGCTTGTGGAGTGCTGTTGCATCCTTAATTCTAACGTAATGCTTTAATGGTGCAGGTCAGGGAAGGAACCCTTCTTGGGATGAGACATTTAAATTCGTAGTTTACTCCCCCGCCGTAGACAATCTCCATCAACACAAACTCACACTCCGAATCATGGACCATGATACTTTTTCAGCTGACGACTTCATTGGCGAGGCTACGTGAGTAATATGCTCTTAGTTTCAGAATTCACAAACTTCCATTGCACATGAGGCAGTGGAACAACGTTCCATTTCAGAATTCAATCTTATTTCTGTTCATTGGTAATGCAGGATTCATGTGGGGGATCTGATTGCAATGGGCATGGAGAAGGGAATTGCGGAAATGAAACCCACCAAATACAGTGTCGTGCTGGGAGATCGAAGCTACTGCGGAGAGATTCGAGTTACTGCTACCTTTACCATGAAGGTACACAACATTTGCTGCATTGCAGCATTCTGATAATTTCTTCCAACCTATAATTTTAATGAAGCAACTAAAACTGTTTCCTTTCCACTGTTCAGAGTGAAACAGAGATGGATGCGGCCGAAGAACTCGGCGGGTGGAGACACAGCTTTCACTCTTGAGAGATTGCTTGAATCTGCATTATGCATTCATTTCAACCTTTTCTTTCCATTTTTAGGATTGAAATGTCAGCTTGTAGATATGTCACTACAATGTGTTAAAAGGACAGTTTGATTCCTGATCAGCTTTCAATTGCTCAATACATGTATAATTTCTTTTCTTGATTCTGAATTGATGATGTCTGCGATGTTGGATTCGTAGTTGATGTTCTAAAAACTTTCTTAATATTGCCTGAATTCATTCTTGAATTCTTATTCATAAAAAAATTTCTAAACTCACTATTCTAACTAGGGGTGTTCATTGGGTCGGGTCGACCCGGTGAAACCGGCCACCCGAACCGACCCAAACTGAATTGGGTCGGTTCGGTTTCTTGGTCGGGTCGGACCCGACGCGACCCGACCAAGACCCGACCTTGGACGGGTCGGGTACGGGTTGGAAAATTCCAACCCGAATCAACCCGACCCGACCCGATGACCCGCATTTTTTTTATTTTTCTAAAATTAAATTAATTTTAATTTAATTTAAAATTTAAAATATATCATAATAAAATATTTTAAAAAGCTTTTTTATGTTGTAAAATGAATATTAGATATAATGATTCATATTAAATATTAATAAAATAAAATAAATAAATAAATAAAAAAATAAAAAATGAAAAAAGAAAATAAAAAAAATTGATCGGGTGACCCGTCGATCCGACCCAATCCAACCCGACTTTGGTCGGGTCGGGTAGGGTCGGATTTGCATGCCAAAAGTGGCACGACCCGACCCAAGCCGACCCGACCAAAATTGGTCGGGTCGGTTCGGGTTTGGGTTCGGGTCGGGTTCAACCCGACCCGTGAACACCCCTAATTCTAACCGTCTACACATATAAGAAAAGAATTTGTCGTTGACAAAGAATGAAATCCAATTATAAATGAAATAATTTTCATCAAATATCCTTCAATTTTAGCGTTACTGAAGAATATCCTCCAATTTTAACTTTATAATTATACTATCCCTTTACATGTTATTGGGAGTCATTATACTACTATTTATGCTAGGGTTCAATGTAGGTAAAGCATCATGCTACTTACATCTTTAATCGTAGGATGTTAAATAAACGATGAATATTAGATTTTTTTTCTCTTAATTTTTCTCTCTCCTAAATTTATCCATCGTAGATTAAGCAAGGTTGAAGATGTAGGTAGCATGATGCTCCTTACTTAACTAGAGAGCACCTCCATTTTTTTTCATTTATATGCTATCTCATTTTTTATTTTTTAAAAAAATTATGTATTTTTTATACCGTATTATAATATACCAATTTTCTGTATTTGTGCGATCAAGATTGATACTAATTTAATTATTTTATAATTAAATTCGATAAAAAAATTGATTTAACTTTCGAGAACTAGATTATATCAATGAACTCAAGTCGCTAAAACAAAAATCCAAACTTAGATAAACTTAATCAATTTAAATAATTATTTTTTTGTATTTTTGGATTTGAGCTTAAACATGATCTCGAAAAATACTTTTATTTTAAACCATGGGTAAAATGAGAGTGCTGCCCACCTTTTGGCAGCACCCTCCGTACTTCTAATTCTATCCATTCGATCATCTGCGTTCGATCATAACAACATTTATTTCTCTTTCTTCTCTTTTCTTTCTCTTTCTCTAACCTATTTTTTTCATTTCTTTTTACTTTTTTTCACCCAACTCTACCCTCCCCCTAACTAAATCGAAGCTCACATCTCTGCCCTCAATGTGCTCTTGATCTTTCGCCACCCTGTCCATTTCTTTCTCTCTTTCCTCCATGGATATTCATCTTACATCTCTCTCCCTTATTTCTCTCCATTATCGGTGAGCGTTACCACAAAACATTAGGCTACAAAAATTGAAATTCTGCTACGTGGAATCAAGATTCTCTTTCTATTGCATGTTCCAATTTATCCGGTTATCAGAAAATCCACCAAATTAGATTCTCACCCTTATGAATGCGTAGATAGATTATTGGTTCCTTTATCATGAGCTTTCCTACTTCAACTGAAATTGATATTTGAGTAGTGTCTTTCTGGACAAATGTTTGGACCCAGAGCATCTATTTTGTGTCCAAGTGTTGAATTTAATTGCAACACAAGAAGAGAGAGCATAAATTGGATGAGCAAGATCCAAATGTTCAGTCACCAGTACAAACACATATTTTTGCTAAACATTGAATTTATTTAGGCTTATATTGGACTGATGAGAATTTTGATTTCGAGAGTTGGTTCAAATGTGAAGATTCAAAGTTTTACATGCATCTTTTGATTGCAAGGTGACAGAAGATGAAATAGCAGCAAAACTTTGAAGGGATGAGACTCATGGAGTATATTTAGAGTTGAAAAAGAAAAGATAAAGACATAGGACTCCAGAAACAAGTGATAATAATTCATAGATAAATCTTAAATTGTTCATCAGTAACTCAATTAGCTTCTTCAAAGTAGTACCTATTAGTGCTTTCCTATTTAAAACTTGCTTCACGAGAAAAATCTAATTAGTTTCTATAAAGTAAGTTTTATCTATTTGCATAAGTATATCTTTTTCCTCATTTTTATTTTCATTTGTAGTTCTCTGATCTCCCATCGTCTTCTTCGCAATTATTTACTGCAATATGGAGAGTATTTGATTGATGTAGCTAACTGCATAGGGCTCTAGCATTGGGTGCCCTTCAATTGTGCAATCTACATTAGATTAGAGAGAGAGAGAGAGAGAGAGAGAGAGAGATGGTTTAAAAGGTTTGAGAATGAGGTGAGTTGAGGTTTCCGAGGGAAAAGCTAGGATTAGGAAAAACAGAAAAAAAGTGCGGCTAGGATCTTACGGGGAATATCGAGTGGATGAAATAAAAAGTCCAGAGGGTGTTGCCCATCATTTTATCCTTAAACCATCCATATAAGAATGTCAATAGTTTTATATATATTTTAAACTAAATTATGCTAATAATAATATTATTATTGATAAGTAATTCATAATTTGAAGTTTTAAATATTTTGAAAATCTGATTGATTCTAAATTATTTTATATTTAATTAATTAATTTTTTTTTCACCAAGATTTTTAATTATATTTTTATAGAATTTATTAGTATATTATAATATGTATGGAAATATATAATTTTTTAAAAAATATTAAAAATATGTGATGATATAAATAATAGCATAGGTTAACAGGTAAAGAGTTAATAGCTATGAACTTAAACTTGGCTAATATTTTTATTACAAATTAAAGTTAGAGGATATATTTCATCTAATACTAAGGTTCAAGGGTAGTTGATAAAAATTGCCGGTTATAAATATTGTGCATCATTTGTGTATGTTTTTTTTGTCTAATTGATGCATTTGAAATCCTATCATAAAAATAAGGATTTTTTCCCTTACCCATAAATATCGAATTTTTCAAAATAATTCTTAGCCTTTAATATTAATTACTTACCTCTCCTATTTCCACTTCACCTCAAATGGCATAATAAGGTTAACTTTATTGTTATTTATTAAATTACCTTTCTACTCTCAAAGAATAAATATAGAAAACAAATAAGGACACTTCCAAGTGCGCCCACCCAATGGGAGGAGGATTTCATCAGAACCCGATCTTGTTGTATTATTTATTCTATTTTTTAATTTAAATTTAAGGCTAAAAATTAATATATATTTTAGATACAAGATAATAAAAAAAGTTAATGCAACATACTAGGGTGAAAATAAAAATATTTAAAAATGTATGAGAGAATAATATTAAAGTTTAGATATGTGGGAACTAGACGGCACCAAGAGGGTGGTGAATTAGTATATTAAAAATTTTGGCTCTATATTAGTGCAGCGGAAACAATCAAAAAATAGTTGCAAGTAAAGTTAAAATGCAAAGTAAGAAACAAACACAATAAATTTGTTCGAGGTTCAACCGAAACTCTTGGCCTACGTCTCCGCTCCGATCTTCTCGAACTCGAGACCTCCGAAGATCACTAGCTTTCCTTCTTAAAGGGCGAATGATCCCTTACAACTTTCTTTTCTTTTCTTGCTTTTGAGGGCAAAGAGAAAATCTCTTACAATATTGAGCTCAACTCTTTGAACACTCAACCACTTCCTTCTATTATAGATTCTCACAAGAATGCTCTTAGAAGGAGGAACTAAGACTTCTCTCTTAAGTTCACAAGTTCTCAGAAACCAATAGGCCAAAGTTAGTTCCCAAACTCTAGGGACTTAGCTTTATACCTTTACAAGAGAGTCTCATCTCTCTCACACACAATAACTAGCCGTTATAGAAAGTATTGTCCTTTTCACCTGCTCCCCATCGACCACTTCTTCTCTTCGGGCGATCGCTTCTCTAGTGAGTTTAATCTTCGGTCGTCCACTAATCTTCTTCGGACGTTCGAAGTCATGGGCTTCAGTCTTAGTTCCTTCGCTAAACTTCCATAAGTCATCCACTGCTTCTCACTGAGCACTTCAGGCATCCATTGCTTCTTTCATGTTTCTACGTCAAGCTCCTTCGGTCACCCACTAATTGTACACAAATTCTTTGGACGACCTTTCTTGACTTGAACACTTTTCTTCAACCATTCTTCGGTCATCCCTTGCTGTCGCTCAGAGACTTTGGATGACCGCTACTTGGCTCATGCCTTCGGTTGATATCTTCAAGTCTACAGAGGTCGCCCACTTATTTCGCTCAGAGACTTCGGGCGACCTAACTTCCATTTCTCAAAACAAAGCATTTACAATCAAAAACTTTATTTTTTTGCCATATAATATTTCAAAACATATTTTTTTAGAATCTAACAAATACTCTGTTTTAAATGTAACATGAAGTATTAACAGCCTATGCCCAAAAGTATTTGGACAACTTGCTTTCACTTAGCAATGTCCTAGCCATCTCAATTAGAGTCATATTCTTCTTCTCAACAACTTTATTTTGCTGTAGAATTCTTGGTGTCGAGAATTGATGAAAATTTCATTATTCTCATAGAATTCTTCAAATTTGAAATTCTCAAACTCCCCCCCATGATCACTTCGGATTTTAGAGATTTTCATATTGAGTTCATTTTGAACTCCTTTTGCAAAAACAACAAAACATATCAAAAGTTCCATGCTTATGTGCAAGAAACAAAATTCAAATGAATTTAAAAAAAAATCATCTACAATCACACACACACACACATTTTTTACCATCAACATTAGTGGTACAAATTGGTCCAAACAAATCAAAATATATTAATTATAAAGGTCTATTAGTAGATATCTCATTTTTTTTATTTGAAAGATGCTCTATGTTGTTTGCCCAATTGACATGAAGAACAAATAACGTTTGTCTCAAATTTGATTTTGGGCAAACCTCTAATAAGATTATGTTTTACTAATTTATGCATGACCTTATTGTTTTGATTCCTAGTCCTCTATGTCATAGTTCTATTTCATCATGCATAACATTTAAACATTTCTGGTTAGGCAAATCATCAAAGTCAATCACATAAATATTTTGATGCCTAACTCCCATATGCAATTTTTTTATTCTTATCATATATCAATCATTTATTTTGTTCAAATTTAACAATGTAATCTTCATCACAGAGTTGGCTAATGCTTAGCAAGTTATATTTTAAATTATCTACTAAATATACATCTTCTATAACTACATTGTCGAGTTTTTCAATGTTACATTTACCAAGAATTTTTCCTTGGTTGTTATCCTCAAATGTGACTTTTCCACCTTGTGGTCTTGTTATGCTCAGAAAATTTTCTTTATTTCCCGTCATATGTCTTGAACAGCCACTGTCGAGGTACCGTCTTGTTGATTTTTTTTCTCCTTTTGTCCTTTTGATACCCTACAAGAACAATATAGAATTTATATTTTTGGTACCCAAGATACTTTGGGTTCTGTTAGTTCTAAAGATTCCCTTAGGAATTCATACTTGTCTAATATTAGTATAAATACCTATCCTAGACATTAGGGGTGAGCATGGGCCGGGACGACCCGGTTGTCCCAACCCAAACCGACCCGATTTATCGGAATTTTTTTCCGACCCGATTACTATCCGGGTCCATATCGGGTCAAGGCCTAAAATACCCTACATGATTCGGGTAAAAATAGGGTTACTATATAAAATTCCCGATTAGTCCCGACCCGGTATTAATATTTAATTATTTATTTTAATATATATTATTATTTTTTAGTTTATAAGGCTCATTAATAACTTTATATATATATATATATATATTCAACTGCAATCTTCTCCTAAAAAAATAATCCTAAAGTTTCTATCCATTGCAACAATAGACTACTCCATCTTCTCTACTTGTTTGGTCTTGTCTTTAGACATTGTAACTAGTTTCTTTATCTCCTTTATTATTTTTTTTGTCATTTTTTGTGTAGGTTTTATATTTCATTGCAAGATGAGTTTTATACTTTATTTGATAATACCTGGTAATGGTACAATGTTAAATGTGCTATATAGTTTTTGCTACAATATTACCGGTTATATTTTTTTGCACAAGCCTGCATTTTGTTAAAAGGTCTTTCATAAAATGATTTGATTTGTTGATGCTAACTTTTATTTTTTCTTCTATTAAGTTATAAATTATATATTATATATTTTTTATACGAGTGTAAATTTCTTTGTATAATTTATAAATCTTTGAGTCTCTACAACTTTAAGAAGAATTTAAAAATAATCGGGATTTCCAGATCTAGTTCTCGAACTAAATCGGGACATCCCGGACCCGACCCCAATTTAAGCCGGGTCGGGAATGGGACAAGTTGTCTCTTTTCCGACTAAAATATGGTCCGTACTGGGACGACTTCATTCCCTGCCCGAACCCGGTTATGCTCACCCCTACTAGACATGCATGTGAAGCCGAAATGTCCTAGTTGACCACAATAGAAGCAACTAATATTTTTTACATAAGGTTTTCTATAATTATGATAATCATGGACATTTCGGGTGTGAGCATATGAGTGAAATGCAATTCTGTTTGCATGCATAAATTTAGGTTCATCAAAATTTTTGTTCATATGTGATGTGGGTGATATATGCCAATTTTGCATGCACACTCAAGAATTAAAACTATTGACTTCGAACTTTCGATCGTCCACTGACTTCACTCGTACACATCGGACGACCTTTCTTGCTCAAGTTTATCTTCGATCGTCTAGTCTTTATTTTCTGTCGACCGTTCAATACTTAACTTCATATATTTAACTCTTTGCTTCTTACTTCGATTGCCCTTTTTAAATTCTTAAGACGACCGCTCCATTACTTAGAAATTTTCTACTCTTCTTTATACATATATAGATCGTTCGTTCCTTAATATTTGGTCGATCTATTAGTGACTAAAGCAAAAATTCTGTCTTCTTCACACATGAATTCGAAGATCATTAGTATCACTAAGCTTCCTTCCTAATCAATTTGTAATCATCAAAATAATTTCGCGATTTTAGATTCAACAAGATATTATTCTAAAAAAAATGATAGTTTTAAAAAATAAGGAAAATTAAAAAAAATCATAAAAAAATGCAAAATTAGCTGAACCAAAGAAATTAGTTAAAAAGAGAGCAATCAACGCGAAATCCCCCAAAAATAGAACTTGTCACGCCTTTGAAATTGAGCACAACAGACGGTTCAGATCAAGTGATCGAATCACGTGGCACAATCCCGGAATCCTCACCGGCGTAACGGGGCCGCGGGTTCCCGTTCCGTTCCCAATTCGATGCTCATATAAATATCGCGTTCCTCCGCTCCAGAGCTACTCCTTTCAATACGTATCTGGCTACTTCTCTCCCTCTCCGATACGATCCAAGTAAGGTTAAAAGGAAGAGCTCGCGAGGTAAATAAATTTTGATCTCTTCTCCTCCCGGAATCCGTTTCTGATCCCAAATGCATCTTGTTTTTGACGAATTTTTCGGCATTTTCGATCTTTCTTTCATCCACGAACATGAATTTTGCGCCCTTCACTTCTTTTTCTTGTTATTTGATGTCTAGGGTTCAGGGTTTTGGGGTTTGACAGCGATCTGCGCGCCTGCGGCTTCCGCAGTCCATCAGAGAGGGCAAAGAAAAAGAAGTAATCGGAACTTTATTTTTCATCTCAAACCGGTTTTTAACATTGAATTCGATTTTAACTTGATTTTTCGCCCCCTTCTCGGTCTGCAAAGACTGCATTTTTTGATTTTTTGTCTGGGGTTTAGGGTTTGGTGTGTTTGATCTCATCCATACAGGTTGAGAATTTCTTTTGATTAGTTGATGAATGTTTTGATTGTGCAACACTTGTTCTTATGTGATGCGGTGATATATGCCAATTTTGCATGCACACTCAAGAATTAAAAATATTGAACACAGAAATCTGAGAGGAAGATTATAATAGGACATAGATGCTTGGAGCATGATGAAAAAAATTCTATTTATTTTTCAGACTTCAGATATCAACTATGAATTCTACTATCTTCTATTTATACCCCTCCAGTTGTGCATAAGTAATAATCGAATGTATAGACAGTCACAGTAAAGCAGGGTGTATGAGAAACTAATGGAGTCCCAGCATGTCGACAAATCTCACAGATGATATTAGAATCTTTCTTAGTTATTTATGTCGCCTGGATGTAGAAAAGCTGCCTGATACACTAAATAATAATGTTAAATAAAACCTTAAATAGATCTTTGGCGCTCTCCTTGAGCAAACATTTAATAGGCCTGGTCTACAGATGGCAACAGGTTCGTCAATTATATACCAACTAACAACTGAAATAACACTCACTGTTTTGAAGCTACAAACGAAGCAGTGAATTAACAAACACCTTCAAAGACTCCAGAAATCAGAAATAACAACTCAAGACACTAAATGATGAACATCAACAATAGGTCACTCCTTCAAAATGAAAATAAGAACAGAAACAATAGATCAAGACCTGGTCGTTCTAGTAAGAACAAACATCAAGGGACATAGCAGATTAAGATTTCTGATTAATAACACCACAAGAACCACCAAGATCTCTGACTGATGAAGGAAAAAAAAAAGCGATGAACAAACTAACCAATCAGTTCTGGTGTAAAAACTGTTGCTGCAGAAAACTCAATATCTTGATCTTTGTGCTATGATTACTTGTCTATTTGCATGTACAATCAAGATTTGAATTATCAAACACAGTTTTGAGAGGAAGATGATAAAGAAGATATAAGTTTATAGCAGAGGAAAAAGAGTTCTATTTATTTCTCAAACTTCAGATATGACTGTGACCACTACCACTTTCTATTTATTCTGCTCCAGTTTAAATAACTATGAGAATCAGTTAGTTGATGATAATATACACATCAGCTACATTAAAAACAGAACATATGAGAAGATAATAGTTCCATCATATGATAAAAGTTTACAACAATTTATACTCTCACAAGATGTTCAAAGAAAGTGCATGTGTTCTTTTGATGTGTGTCACTTGTGTTGAGTCTGTTATCTAATTATGACATTTTGCTCTGCCAAAAGCTACCTTGATATGCTACTATTTAATATTTCTTTGATGTCGTGTCTTTTTTGTGTTTTTCCTCAGATTCCAACATTTCAATGGATCAATCCTCAAGTGAATCTGAGATAAGTGATTCAGAGATTGAGGAATGCGTCGAAAAAGTTTACTTGGGCCTTAAAGAAGGGAAGTCAAAAGTGTTGATGAACAAGGATAAATATCGATGCCCTTTCTGTCCTGGGAAGAAAAGACAGGAGTATAACTACAAGGACTTGCTTCAACATGCCAGTGGTATAGGTGCATCAAACAGGAAGCCAAGGATGAAGGCTAATCATCGAGCATTAGAGAATTATTTGAGGAATGACCTTTCTACTACAGAATCATCAAATCAGCAGTTAGTTCCTCAACCATCACCTCCTAAAAGCAAACCTGAGGATAGGTTTGTTTATCCTTGGATGGGAATCCTCGTTAATATTCCACGGGAGAATAGGAATGGGAAGTTTATTGGTGAAAGTGGAAATAGACTGAAAGAGAGGTATTCCCGCTTTAATCCTGTAAAAGTTCTGGCCTTGTGGAATTATAGTGGTTTTTCAGGAAAGGCAATTGTAGATTTCTCCAAAGATTGGAGTGGTTTCAAGGATGCCATGGCCTTTGAGAATTACTTTGAGACACGGCGTCGTGGTAGAAGGGACTGGGATGAAAAAAGATGCCGAGATATGGATATTTATGGGTGGGTGGCCAGGGCCGCTGACTATGAAGCAAGTGGCATAGTTGGAGACCATTTAAAGAAAAATGGTGACCTGAAAACTATAGATGAACTTACAAAGGAAGAAAGTCGGAAGAAAGATAAACTTGTTGCTAATCTGACTAGCGAGATAGAGGTTAAAAGCAATGCTCTAAGGGAGCTAGAGACAAAATTTAATGAGACCGCTTTGTCACTTGAGCAATCTATGGAGCAGAGGGATAAACTGCACCAGACTTACAATGGAGGTCTGTATGCTGTCTGTTTGTTGAGTTCAACATTCTGTTTAAGCACAGGAACTTTTTTATATTTGCCTACATGATTCATTTGTCTCTCTCATGATTCATGTTTATTATCGAAACTTATCTGAAAATTGTGTATGTATGGGTATTTGGGATGCTAATTACCCCAGTTTTGTCACTTTAGATACAAACTTATACTAAACTGAATTACATCTAATTTATATGTTCTAGTTAATTTCTCTTGAAGTTGCATTTCTGTCACAATGTTGTTTTTGGAATAAACTATCAGATCTATCATTCTCTTGAACCTCGTGGCTTTAAATGAGTACAATGATATTTTTTAGTTTCTTTTTGATGGTTAAAAGGATGGCAAGAGGTGACTACTCACCCATATATATTAACTATGTGAAAATATACTTAAAATGCCCGACACAAAGTGTTTGGTTTATATTGAATAATTGTCCTTATATTTTGATAGATGTTATTTAGTATCCTTCCAACTATGGTATGTTAGAAAATATAAGTTGGATTGCTGTTTGATACTTGCTCTGTTAGTTCATATAGTTTTACTATATGGATTTAATGAGTGTGTGAATCCTACACGGTATTTTTTTAAAACTGTAGTATACGTGTACACTACATTTTAAAAATTATGACAAAGTACACATGCATTTTTCAACTGTAGTTTACACGTACGATATGGTTTAAAGATGCTCCACACTGTGTGGGCTAAAAAAACCTTACTTTGTTTGTGACCAAGGTGACAACCACATTATGAAACTCAAATTCTTATTTGAAGTGTCTCTCATTTATTATTTGACTGTGTAATGGCCTATGTATGAACTCTTTGAAATTTTTAATGCTTGTAGAAATTCGGAAGATGCAGCACCTTGCTCGTGACCACTCACGCATGATAATTCAGGAAAATGCAAAACTGAGAATAGATTTGGAGACTCAGCGAACAGAACTCGAAATGAGGCAGAAACAACTTGACAAGCTGGCCCTTCAGAAAGATATTGACAAGAGAAAGCTTGATGCAGAAAAACAAATGGTAGGAATTTGTACAAATCTTGTTACTATCTTCATGTCTTAGTTTATTTATGTATCAAGCTTCTTCTTTTGTCCTATGATCCAATCATAACTTGCTGTAATATTCTTCTCTTGATTTTCATTTCAGTTTTTTCTTATTATGACTGCTTGAATGATGTGGCACAAAAGGTTGAAATAGTCGCTAAAACAATTCTAGGTGAATCAAAAGGTTTTGAACCATGATATAAGGAGACTTGGTGGTGGGATGAGGATGTACAAGAAAAGGTGCGTAATAAGAAGAATTGTTTCAAAGCTATACACTTATACAATAGTTCTGACAATTGAGAAAAATATCACTTGGCTAAAAGGGAGACTAAGAAGGCAGTTAGTGAGACTCGTGCGAAAGCACATGAGGGGTTTTATAAGGAGTTAGGGACAAAGGCCGGGGAACAAAGGATTTACAAGATTGCAAGGAATAAAGAGGAGTCGAGAGATTTTGATCAAGTAAGATGCTTAAAAAATGAAGGTGGTAATGTTTTAGTCACTGAGGAGGATATTAAGAATAAATGGGAAGAATATTTTCTATAAGTTATTCAATGATGGATGTGAAGGTTCCCGTTGTGAGTTGGAGGACTTGGCTGTTAGTGAAGGTTAGCTTAATATGTCATTTTATCGCAGAATTAGAGTTGCGGAGGTTAGAGAAGCTCTTAAGAAAATGGAGAATGGTAAAGTTGTTGGACCAGATGGGATA
>LTAE01004104.1:6766-17717 GCA_001647135.1 Pontederia paniculata | reverse complement strand
AAATTCTACCGCACTGCTATAAGACCAGCAGTGTTATATGGTAGTGAATGTTGGGTTATGAAGGGACAACACGAACATAAAATGAGGGTAGCTGAAATAAGGATGTTGAGATGAATGTGTGGTCATACTAGAAAGGATAAAATTAGGAATGACCATATACGTGAACGAGTCGGAGTGACCCCTATTAGCGAGAAGATGGTAGAGAATTGTTTGAGGTGGTTTGGTCATGTTCAGAGAAGGCCATTCGATGTGCCAGTAAGAAGGGTAGAACAAACAATCTGGAGTCCGATTAAAAGAAGGAGAGGGAGGTCAAGACGAACACTTGGCGAGCTAATAGAACGAGATCTATTAACTAATAATATACCTAAAAATTTGGTCATTGATAGAGCGTAATGGCGTCGTATGATCCATGTAGCCGACCCCACCTAGTGGGATAAGACTTTGTTGTTGTTGTTGTTGTTGACTGTTTGAATGACTGAGCTTGTCAGCTTTAGGATGGCTTATGTTTGGTTTTTGGAATGTATGTCATTGTATTTGAGCTTCTCTAGTTGCTGGTTTTTTACTTTTAGTGGTTTTTTTTCTCATTTCTCCATTAAGATTTCTGTTCAGTATGAATAAGAATTTTAAAAGAATATTTCTCAAAACAAAAGAAGAAAAGGTTTATGGGGGAAAGTGTTTTTATAAGAAAGGAAACAAGTTTTGTTCTATTATAGTTTGGTGGTTCATTTAAAACAAAAGATTAAAAATGTACTCCAGGTTCACAATTTTCTTTGTTATTTCGAGAAGACAAGATCAGAAAATAGATACTGTAACGATTCTAGCTAAAATTCGTATTTCTATAATATGAAGGTGTAAAAGATATAACCAACAAATAAGGTAAAGCATTCTTTTCAAGATATGGTGATAAAGAGTCCCTTGGTTTTTTAGGGTGGTTTTTGGGGAAAGTATACCTAAAGTATTTTGGGAGAGCTTGAAATGTTTGATACAAAATTTCTTTTTTAATAAGATGAACCCTTCTTATTGAATGATCATTAGAGTGTTTTTGCTCAAGAGAGTCTTTGCTTTTTTTCTTTTGAAAGTGCCTTGACAAGACTACTTTTCTAGTACGACTAGGAATATACATTTCATAAGTGCATTTTGCTTTGGAAAGCCACTGCTATGTCAAATCCACCCAAGAGATTGGATGTTTGGACTTTGTTCAATTGTCGGACATGGAAAGAAATTAGAGCATAATAAACTGAACTATGGATCTTTGATTCATCATTTTTTCAAGAGTTGTATTTCTTAACTTAAGGGTTAATCCATCCTAAACAAAGAAAAAAAAAACTAAAGAGTTAGTAATATCTTTGTTTATGTTTTATCATGGAAAATAATTATATATGCAAGGTGAAACAGATAAATGTACTTAATTCGTACCAGAGAAATACATGATCTCCATCTTCTCTATATATAACATCATATCCTGTACTGCGAATGTGCTATACTAGTAGAGGATGTAATTCTGCTTAATCATGAAAATGCAAAGCTTTTATGCTTTGTATCCTTGAGAATTTCTTCATCCCCCTTTTCAAAAGAAAAAGAATTATCTTCATCCCAGAAGTTAATCAATATATATAAAGTGCACTTTGTCCTCTTTAGTCCTTATACTCATTTCTAATAGAAATGAAAAACGCTTGTGTTTTCCTAAAAGGTTTCCATACTTGTATATTACATGGAATTGGCTTGATATATGTCTTTGAATAGTTTCTCATCCTTTATTGTATTTTACTATTTATGACTAGATATTATAATCAACAAATTGTTTTTTGTACTTTTTATGGAGTTAGATACATTTCAGCTAGAGGATCCATATTTCTTGCTGAAATTTGTTAATTTGATGCTATATTGAAAATATTGTAGGCATGGGGAAAAATTTGATGCGAGATTGGGTGGAACCATAATTTGATACATAGTTTGTTATCTCAACATGTAATATAGTAGTTTAGCAATTAGCGAAAAATTTGATGCGAGATTGGGCGGAATCATAATTTGATACATAGTTTGTGATCTCAACATGTAATATAGCAGTTTAGCAATAAAGCTGAGGACTTATCCTTTACCCTCTCACAAAAAAAAAAAATCAAGATAAAATGCACAACTATTACAATGCTTTCTCTGAGTTAGTGTTCACACAAATTTGATGTTGTTTTACAGAATGCATTAAAAAATAACTCGCTTGAGTTAGCAACTTTAGAGCAGAAGAAAGCGGATGAAAAAGTGTTAAGATTGCTAGAAGACCATAAGGTTTGTTACTGTCATCTTGATCTTTTTATATACGAGTTATGCCACATTGGTATTTTCTCTAGGGATTTATCTTATATTAGTTTTGAGTTTTTCTCTGGAAAATCTGTGGAGCCAAAAATACAGAATGAGAAGGAGGCTGCTCTCAAGAAAATACTTAAGCTGGAAAAGCAACTAGATGCCAAACAGAAGCTTGAATTGGATATACAACAAATGAAAGGGCAGTTGGATGTTATGAAACATATGGGAGGCGACGAAGATTTTGCAGTTAAAAAGAAAATAGAAGAGATGAGTGAGCAACTTAAAGAGAAGATGGAGGAGATGGAAGACATGGAAGCTCTCAATCAGACACTTATTGTCAAAGAGCGAAAGACAAATGATGAACTGCAAGAAGCACGTAAGGCTCTGATCGAGGTATGAATTTTGTACCATTCATGTACTAACTTGCGACTTTCATTTTTTACCTATGTGCAACAATATGGACTAATCTCCGTTTCCTTGTGAATCCCCTTAGACATGCTTCTTTTTAAACATTTCCTTCTTTTAGGGTTTGACTGAAATGCTGAGTGGTCGAACTTTGATTGGAATAAAGAGGATGGGTGAAATTGATGACAAGCCCTTTCATATTGCTTGCAAGAAAAAATTTCCAGGAGATGAACCAGATGTTAAAGCAGTAACATTATGTTCTCATTGGCAAGATGAACTTAAAAACCCAGAATGGCACCCTTTCAAAATAGCCATCATTGACAATCAGCCACAGGTAAATGAAGCATGAAAGGATTACATCCTACATTAGATTAAATTGGCGTAGTTATCTTATTGAATTACAATTTATTACAGCGTGTCATTCAAAAGGATGATGAAAAATTGCAATCCTTAAAAGAAGAACTCGGTTCTGAGGTTTATGATGCTGTTGTGAAGGCACTATTTGAAATGAACGAGTATAACCCAAGTGGCAGTTATACTGTTCCAGAATTGTGGAACTTTAAGGAGAATAGGAAGGCAACACTCAAGGAAGTTATTCAGTATATTCTGAAGCAATGGAAGACCAACAAGAGAAAAAGGTGACATTCATCGGCTTTTGTTTTGCATTCCTTCGATGAGATGTGCGCATGTGTGTGTGCATGTTCTGACATGCTCTGGAACTTGTATTGAGCAAATATAGCCAATGGATTGCGCCTTGTTCGATTTCTTGCAACATCATTGCCCTTCCGTTTGAAAGTTCCTGAACAATAGCATTGTTTTCCTTTGGGCAAATAGGTGAAATCATTATGTTTCTTAGAAAAAAAAAGTTATTTCATTGTGTTAAAGTATTGTGATATTTGCAAGCATTATGTTTCTTAGAAAAAAAAAAGTTATTTCATTGTGTTAAAGTATTGTGATATTTGCTTTTTTGTGATAAATTTAAATCTGGCATCCTTTTAACTTTGCTTAGTAGATATGAATTTCCTATTTCTAACTTTACATGTAAATGAAAAGATATTTCTCTTGGATCTCATTGTTTAATCTAAGCAGGTATATTTGGCATGTGAATTATGTAGAACCTCTCTCACATGCATGTGAAAAGATATAAATGTGCACTATTTGGCATACGAATTATGTAGAACCTCTCTCACATGCGTGTAATTGAAAATCTAGTATAATATAGCGTTTTCTTTAATGCCTAGAAAACAATTGGTAGGCATGTCTATAAACACATTTGTTATACTCATGCTTAAGTGACTTTTCCTGGCCATATCACCTGCATGATCAATGATATACCATATTGCTTAAACAAATTTATTCAAACTGTGGATAAAACAGGGACAGGAATACATATTTTATCATGTCTATGATGTTTATAGAACTAGTTTATTTTCAGAATCTTCACTTTTACCTTCACGTTTTCAGGTGAAAAATCTATAAAAAAGGCATGTCCGTCTTGCAAAATCTGCTACTCATCAGCTGCTTTGGTGTATGGAATGACGAAGCACATTTAGCTGCTATAACATTTCGGACCTCATTTACCTCATTGGCTTCTTTGAGGCGCCTATTATTCTGGAAGAACAGTTACAAGTCAGCATTATCTTCTCACATTAGATGGAAAGAAAAATAATGAGGTTGAGAATGAACCCTTTCTTATTACTGGTTGGAACTTACCTTCTTCCGGTACTAAAATTTGTGTGCTCCTCTTGCATCATGGCTCCAAATATGTAGAAGTGGAGTTTCATGTACAATCCTGCACTCTATTATGATTCTGAATTTAGGAGCTGCATAGTTGTACTGACGACGTAAATTTTTATCAATGCAGTAATATAATATAAAACATTCTTATACGATAATAAGATGCAGCCAAAATATTACAAATGATCATTGCATCCTCTATAATTAAATTTTGAGCAGACAAATTTTGTGGTAGTGTTCAATTTTTGCCACTGGTCTTGTGTTTAACTCATCAAAGCTCTACAATATAATTTGAATCACCCCAGAATTTAATCCAACGCAAGAAGCTGAACGGTCATAAGGTTTTAATAGTTTCTCTCAACTGACGTATGATTTGATTTAAGTGCCTCGGGGATGCCAAAAGGTGCTGATCGTTTGTTCTCCCCCTTTTTCCGTCATAAATGTGCAAGAAATTAAATGGAATAAGAAGAGCAGTCCATCAGTTCGATTTATGTTCTCTCCCTCCGAGCAGAAATGGTGCAGAACAGAATTCAGATTCTGAGTTTGGTGCCTACCAGAAATCAGAATTGGTCTCTGTCAAGTTTGTTCGATTCCACTCCTGTTTGTCATAGCTTTTTTTTGTTTGTTTGTTTTGGAGTACTCGTCTAATCCCTTTCTTCTCAAAGTTTCGTCTAAAACATTCTAAAAGGTTCGTTTTATTCTTGATATGTGTGTTAAATTATATAATGAGTTGAGATCAGATTTAACAAATTATATGTACTTTATAAAAAATGATAGGCAGTTTGGTTATGCATGTAGATTGTAGAATCGAAATGTTAAAGAATTATGTAAATGAAGAAAAAAAGATGTCAAAGAATCAAAATTGATATGTTTCCTTTTTACAGGGTTTTATGCTGTACGTGTGTGTTAATTTTCCTGTTTCTTTTTAAATCTTTTGTTTTCTTATATTGGTTTGCGCCACGATTTGTGGTCAATCTGTTCTTAACATTTTTAACAAAATATGATAACCAGGAATTTGTTTTGAATTAACCTGTGATTCTTCTTCTTCTTCTTCTTCTTCTTCTTCTTCTTCTTCTTCTTCTTCTTCTTCTTCTTCTTATCAGAGACGTGGAAGTGTTCCCCTTATGTTGCTGCGTGCCAGTTTGCTTGCCAAGATGACCAGCGGTGAGTCTTCTTCCCGGGCGTTCTTAATACCTTGCAAGTTGCTGTTGATTTGTATTACCTTTTTCGAGTTTATTCTACAGTAGCATTCTTCACGCCCACAATTTTTCTTTCTTTTTTTTTTGTTGTTTATAAAGAATGTATTTTTTTCCTTTTAAACATGTACAAACTGTTGACAATCGTTTTTGCGTTGTGTAGCAGTTGAAAATCTCGTAGTGAAGGAGACGAAAATCCACGATCAACTCGATGATCTCAAGGTTCATTTGCTCATTCTCTTGTTTCATTATCAACGCAGTTGAAGAATAACTGTCTTACACAGTTTTGTTTATTATTTATTTGCTCAAAGCGCGAGGAAGACTTAACCAAGTTAGCAGCGATTGAACTGCTCGACAAATATAATGAAAAAGTGGAGGAAGTGGATGGTTTGGAAGCTCTGAACAGAACTCTCATCGTCAAGGAGCGGATGAGCAACGACCAGCTCCAGGACGCCCGCAAAGAAATGATAAATGTATCCACACTGTTCACAATCTGATCGTGTTATATATGCAAAAATGTAGTCACGAATTCTTCGATTGCAGGGCTTAAGGGATGTGCCGAGGTTTCAGAATGATTACATTGGCGTAAGGAGGATGGGAGAAATCGACCACAGGCCACTCCTCGTTGCATGCCAGCAGAGGTTCCCCAACGCTGATGACGCTGCTGAACAAGCTGCACTTTTATGCTCTCAGTGGCAGGAACAACTCAAGAACACAGATTGGTATCCTTTCAGAATCGTCACCGATGGCGATGATGCTCGGGTAGGCTCGCTACATACAATTAAGCTGCATTTCTATCCTTTCTTTCAGATTTGTACTTCACAGTAATCTGTTTAAATTAGGATTTGAATTAATCATCCAATTGCCAACTTGATTTGTGGTGTTGCAGGCGATCATAAATGAGGACGACGAGAAGCTGAAGGGCCTGAGGAATGAATGGGGTGAGGAGGTGTACGAAGTAGTGACCATTGCCTTGGTGGAGATGAATGAATACAACCCCTGCGGCGGGTATCCCGTCCATGAACTCTGGAACTATGAATACGGCCGAGCTGCGACCCTGAGAGAGGTCATCAAGCATGTTTTCGCGCAGTGCAAGAACCATTGATTGTTGCTCTCTTTTTGTGGAAAATGCTGCTTGTTGGACTTGTGATGTTTATGTCAAACCATATATTTCTTTTTGACAGTTTCAATAGATTGTGTCTCCAAATTTTGATCTCTGGTCTTGATATTGTGTATGGCTCTCAATTCATTTTTTGATTCATTTCTGAAGAAGTTTCTGCTTGCTTTACCGCATAAATTAGTTTTGTTAAAATGTTGCAAGGTATGAAGCTTTGTAGTTTATGTCTCACTTAGGAATTAAGTTTTTTTTTTGTTATTCAGAAGCCTAAATGTTTCTGATTTACATTATGCTGACTTTTATTCACTATCTTGTCCAATAAAAAGATTGGGCAGTCAATTTGAAGGCCAAGCCTCTAAATTCTTCATTTGCACAATATTTTTCATTGAAACAAATCATGATTAGCAATTAGTTTATAACCGTTTGAATATATCTTGGATCATTATTTGATTAATAAGGTAAATAATCAATATTTAGTAATATAGATGTTGAACTGATGGATAAATGTAATTTATAATATTATACGTACTTGAAATTATCTTTTAGTTTTTACTTATTAACATGAACGAGAGACAAGCATGATGTTATATAAGTCATCGTCGACTGGCTAACAAAGTCGGTGCTCTTTTTGCCGATAAAATAGAAGCAACCGTTTGAAAGCCTCAACAAGGTCACCTACATGTTGGAGTGAAGTGGACGATCGAAAATTAATTGGACTAGAATTAGTGGAGAAGTATGCTGAAAAGGAGCCTCAATAAGGTCACCTACATGTTGGAGCGAAGTGGACGATCGAAAATTAGTTGGACTAGAATTAGTGGAGAAGTATGCTGAAAAGGAGCCTCAATAAGGTCACCTACATGTTGGAGCGAAGTGGACGATCGAAAATTAGTTGGACTAGAATTAGTGGAGAAGTATGCTGAAAAGGAGCCTCAGTAAGGTCACCTACATGTTGGAGCGAAGTGGACGATCGAAAATTAATTGGACTAGAATTAGTGGAGAAGTATGCTGAAAAGGAGGACGATCTAAAAAGAAATGAAAGCCGCTTAGGATCAACAAAAGAGCTATGCCAACCAAGGAAAAATAGAATAAGTTGTCAACGTTTTTTATTACGTTCTACTAAAGACTTCATCTACTAAGGGGGTTATATGCTTTAGTAGAAAAGAAAAATTAAGCCGAAGATACATAAGACCTTCTGAAGCAAGTCGCCAAAGTGGCATATAGTTTGACATTAGCACCATCGTATTTGAGGATACATAATTGTTTTCCATGTGTCAATCTCAGAAAGTATAATTTTGATGACTCACACTTATTGGAAATTGAAGAATCAAATCTAAAAGATGACTTATAATATAAAGAGTAATTGATAGAAATATTGAAGTATTGAGAGCAGCACCTCTACAATGATTTTGATGGTGAAGGTTGCATGAACACATCATAAAGGATAAGAAGCAACATGGAAATTTGAAGAAGAAATGCAAGAACAATCCATATTTATTTGGTAAGTCCTAAAACTTAAACAAATTCAAGGATGAATTTAATTTTAAAGGGGTTATAATATAATAACATGAAATAAACCTCAAAACAAGTGGCCCAAGTTGTGTCACACAAAGCCCTCTTGTTGGGACACAAAACCCACCAAAGACACATATAAAAGCTCATTTTTGGGTGCCCATCCTCTTATCCGAAAATCCATCCTTGTGCACATAGTTTGTATCACCAAAGGTTCCAAGTGAAGGCAAGCTCACATCCATTGCTGACTATAAGGAAAAGAGAAAAGGGAAGAAGAGGAAGAGAAGAGTAGGAGAAGGAGCAAAGGAGAAAGAAGAGAAAAATTAGGGTAAAGTTAAAAGGAGCTATGTAAAGGGGATTCTCTTTTTCCTATCATATTCTAAGATACAATTAAAGTCAATTGTGGGTTTAATTCATGTAAAGGGTAGAAGTATAATTCATATTTTAAGTTCATGTTTAGAATCATCATGCTTAGAGTTTTGTGGTTGAATTCAATTTAAAATGTTATACGATGTTATATGCCATATATTGCCTTGCTTATGTTCTATTTTATGTTGGAACTTACCCAAGATTTGAATCTGGGCGATTTAAGAATGTTTGTATATGAAAAAAAAGGAAAACGGATGGGAGCCCAATACAATCGTATTGACCAGTACGAGTGGCCCAAAATTTGCTCAGTCAGAGCGGTCGCGGAATAGCTAGGGTCGTATTGATCAATACAACCAATATGATATGTATTGGTCAATACGGGCATGTTGTATTGGACAATACAAATTGTATTGTTCGATACGTGCAGGTCGTATTTTCCGCTCCTAGCAGCAGATTTTGACACCTAAAATATAATGTGTTAAATCCTAAGCCTAAGTCATTATTATGGTTACAATTACATGAAGCAAGATAGAATGTTTAACATTTTCTTATGACCTAATAAGTATGGTTTTCAATAGTTGTGATGTATGATGATAACCTAGACTCAACATGCATGCTCAGTAGTAATTAGGTTAGATGAACAATGTGATGATTGTATTATTGAATTATGTAATGCAATTAAAATATGGATTGAGACAAGTCTAGTGCGCATCTAAGAAGGAGGAAGTAAATACTTATCACTCGATTGACACGGGTGAGCACTTCATTGGATTAAATTTTTAAAAGCCCAAAAGGACGAAGGGGGAGCAAAGACACATCCCTAGCCTAATCAGCCTAAATAAGTCGGTATGCACAATAACCCTTAATAAAATAAGATAATAAGAGAACATGTGACCATATGGACGGATTATGTGAAGTTAAAAGATTAACTTCTAAGGGGTCACATGATAAGAAGATGAAAGATAAAGAAGAAGACATGAATGAAGTTAAGTCCAAAGGTGCTATGTCTATTGAAAGTCAATGTTAAGTAAAGATATTAATGTGTAAAAGAGCATTATATTAATAATGCTAAGTATATGAGACACTATATCGATAATGCAAAGTAAAGTTAAGATGAATTAAAAATATAATCGATAATGCATAAACGAGATAACAAAGTAAGCAAGATGAAAGATAAACTTAAAGTTAAGTCAATAAGCATAATATATTAAGAAGCTAAAGTGAAGTAAAAATGGATGGTCATATGTTGACCTTAAGCTCAAATTAAGAACACTATGATATGCTCTATGTTTCTATGATGTTTATATGCATGAGATGTAAATCATGACATATATGGTAGTATGATTCACTCACTCTTTGATGTTTTCTTACTTCTCACTTTGGATCTCACAAGTGAGAAGGAGTAATGTTGCTACTTATGACAATGATGTAGCTCATGATTGCCTTTTTCTAAAAGACTTTATATCGCCTTCAAGCAAGTGTTGTATGTCTCTTCTTGTTAAGCGACCTTTATGGATAAGTTTGTATATGTTTAAAGTCATATTATCGGATCATATCATTTTCTAATCAAGTTTAATATTCTTCTTTGATTGGTACATGTGCCATGATCTTATTTGCCTATTTATTCATCATGTTTTTATTTCTTCTATGTTGATCATGATTGCCAATGGTCAAGTCAAATATTATTATTGTGTAGTGTTCCGAGGATAGCTCCGAGCATGTGATGGATATCGATTCGTACACTATCAAAGTATGTCTTTAGAGCATTACAATTTATAAGTAGAAGAACTTAGTTATTGTTATCTTTTTTTTTAGTTTTGAAGCCATTTATCATATTAACAATAGTAGGGGAGGGAGCTCAACGATTTTTTTGTGTTTGATTTTATTTGATCTTATTCTCCATATAATTTATCATCTGAAAATTCTTCAAGGACGAAATACCAACTACATTTCTTTAATTTTTCATGATACGACATTTGTAATTGACTCTCTCTCTCTCTCCTCCCCCTCTCTATTCTTCAGTCTCTTTGTAGGATTTGAATGGCACCAAGGGGGGGTGAATTGGTGTATTAAAAATTCTTACTCTCTTTTACTAGATCTATATGAGTTATGTTATATTAGCGGAAGCTTGCACAAGCAAATATAAACAAAACGAGAGAAGAGAGTAGAGAGGAAACAAACAAGAACATAAACACAAGATTTGTTGACGAGGTTCGGCCGAACTCCTGGCATACATCCCCGCTCCGGTCTTCTCGCATTGAGATCTCCGGAGATCACTATTTCCTTCTTCAAGGGCGAAGGCTCCCTTACAACTTCT
>LTAE01004103.1:3477-34020 GCA_001647135.1 Pontederia paniculata | reverse complement strand
AAACTATCTTTCATGTTACAAACAATTCATTTATATCTTTTAATTTACTTTTTGATATGCAGCCACACATAGGAAAATAAATTATTCCATCTAAAAAAATTCCTCCATAACTTATTTTTGGTGAGACAATCACAAATGTAAATTTGTATTTTACTTTCATACATTGTTCTACACGATGGTTCATACTCGCTTGGTCTCATTCAGGTGTTAACATTACGTCAAACAACCTCTTATTTCCTTGTGACACTATGTTGTTTGTAAAGTTTGTGATAATATCTTCTGGTCATGTAGGACGCAAAATGGAGAATGCAGACTCACTCATCTTTAATCCAAAGGCTTGCTTTGGAGAATGATATGAAGGTTTGTTCATGTATTTTGCTTTGAACTAGTTTAGCCGGAGGAAAGCTTAGCCTCAAAAAAGAATTTAATTAGTATCTTGAAGCAAACTTTTTTGCTGGTATCATGCGTTTGGGCGATTTATTTTTTGAGCCCTTAGGACTATGCGATGTACACTATTGTCATCTCAACATTTTCTGCTGTCTATTAAATGTGTGTTTTATTGTGTACGAATTTCTTGTTAAAAAACTACAAGCAATATACTGAAATGGTTTATATCTACTTTATAATATCTGATGATGCTGGCTTATATATTTTATTCATATGTTCTGAATTGTATAGTGCAAGACTGTTTGTAGTGTTTGGCTTCATTGATGTGTTACCCCATTGTCTAGTGGTATTTCCTGTTGCATATAATCTTACATTGAGATCTAGCACTCCACACATCTTCATACACTCGAAATATTTGAAGAATGATTGTGTGTTTACATCGTGGCATTGCGAAGGCAATAAATCTTGTCACTTCATTGGAGTAAATTACACAAACGACCATCTAATTTTTATGTGTTCTCACTTAGGTCACTAAATTTCACTTTGTAGCAGGATGATTATCCAACTTAGAAATCTTTTCACGTGTGGCCATTCATTTTGTAACAGGATGGTCATCCAACTTAGAAATCTTTTCACGCGGGATCATTCTTATTGGCTGTTGTCGATTTTTAGGTTAAAATGCTTATGTGGATAACACCTGCACATTTTTCTCTTTCCACCATGTTATTAGTACATCCTACATGTCAAAATATATTTATAAAATAATAAAATTTGAGAAAATAAAAAAATAAGAGTGGGGCAGCGCCCTCGCCGGAGATGTCCCTCGTCGCCGGCAAGGGAGAAGGGGGCCGCGAGAGAGAGAGAGAGGAGGGGGGCAGCGGCCCCCCTTCTCTTCTCTCTCGTTGCCGGCAGGTTTCATTCGTGTAGTAAAGCTTCCAGGATAGAAGGAGGGGGCAACAACGCCCTTCTCTTCCACCTCCACTTCATGAACTCAGTGTCCGGGCGCCTATACTTCATGCAGTTCTGATGCTGGTGGATCAACCTGCAGGTTTCATTCATGTAGTAAGGCGCTTCCGAA
Organism: Pontederia paniculata; assembly: GCA_001647135.1. Lineage (NCBI taxonomy): Eukaryota > Viridiplantae > Streptophyta > Magnoliopsida > Commelinales > Pontederiaceae > Pontederia > Pontederia paniculata. The sequence continues at coordinate 32,555 of LTAE01004103.1, read as the reverse complement.
TTCGGCACCCACTTGCCTCTAAAGATTTCGAATCTTTACCTTGAGAAGCAGAGCTTCCGAACCACGAATTTAATGTTGCTAACATTGAAGGTTGCAGGGGCAAAGAAAGGATGACGATGAACAGAAAAGATGAGATGAGGAGAATTGATCTTCTGGCTGTGTTGGAGGATACTGACTTTGTTTCCATTTTGAAACACATTAGAAATTTTCATTTCACACACAGAGAGAGAGAGAGAGAGAGAGAGAGAGAGAGAGAGAGAGAGAGAGAGAGAGTAGCAGCCCCGTGTCCCCCCTCTTCTCCCTTGCCAGCAAGGGGGCCGCTGCCACCCTTGATAGAGAGAGAGAGAGGAGGGGGCGGCGTGTCACGCACTTATATCTTTCCTAAGTGCGTGTGGTCTTAGTCCCTTTACACCAAGAAACTAAGTAAGCTTGAAACCCATCAAAGCACTGACGATTCCTCCAAAATGCGGATCCTTCAATGAAAATTCGGAATTACTATCCATACCAAAGCATCCCCTCACTGAATACATGGACACTTGTATAACCACCAAGTAGTTACCTATCCTTGGCAACTTCCGTCTTCAGGTTTCTTCCTTGAATTGGTACCCTTTCATGGCACCTCTTCACCAAGCAATCTTCCATCCTTGAAGTTGTCAACCTGTCCTCTTGAACCAACAACCGCCTCTGAGTAGTTTCCATAACAGTCCTGTGGTAGTTATTATACCTCCGCCCAGCCAACTCTCCCGATTTGAGCAAGGAGTTTACCACACTCGAACAACGTGGCCGCACCCCATATCGTGGCCTGGCGGAGCGTTACAACTCTCCCCCACTCAAGTCATTGTCGTCCCGGCAATGTTGGTTGCATCATAAACCTGCAAGAGAAAAACCATCTCCTGCTCTTTGGAGAACCTCCTCATTTTACCTTGTTAATATTTCACCGGATTAACAATACCCTTCTGCAAAAACGCAGAACCTTTCTTCCTGTCAATGCCAAACCGCACCAACAAACCTTTTTGCAAAGCCGCAGAACCTTTGTTCCTGTCGATGCTAAACAACACCAACAAACCTTTCTGCAAAACCGCAGAACCTTGGACATTGCTTTCCTTCTGAAGCCAACTTCCAACCTTGTCTTCAACCCAGAAGACCCTTGTCTTCAATTTCCGAAGACCCTTTCCTTCCTTCACTGCACCACGAAGCCTTGTTGATACTACACTATACCAACAATATTCCTTCCTTTGCAAAACCGCAAAGACCTTTGTCTTCAAAATCCGAAGACCCTTTTTCCTTGTCTTCAACATAAAAGACCCTCGGAAAATCAAGGATTCTATCATGTCCATGACTCCTTCCGACTTCTATGGCACGTTGTCCGCCTCATGCCACGCCTACTCCCAAACCTTTCAGTTTGAAGCTCACTCCTTGTGGAGCCATCCTGGAGACAAAGTCGCATGCCTCCCCAGTGCCGTACCGACACCGCGTCCTCCAAAGATTCTATGCATTCGGAGAGATCATCATAACTCAACAAACGCTCTTCCATTGTAACCATGCGTTCCAGCAATGCTTGGTGCAACATGCCCTGCAATGCTTCTTCCAAAGAAGTAGCATTCCCTGCAGTCAAGACCTCATGCACTGCCTTCTCCTTCCCCTTTTCGGCCATGCCTTTGCCCGACATCATCTCCTGATTCGGCCATGAAGGACATCTGGGCTCTGATACCAACTGTCGCACTTATTTTTTTCCTAAGTGCGTGCGGCCTTAGTCCCTTTGCACCAAGAAACTAAGTAAGCCTAAAACCCGTCAAAACACTGACGTTTCCTCCAAAATGCGGATCCTTCAATGAAAATGCGGAATTAAAACTTAGACTTGGGGAAAGGAAGTTATTTTATTGCAATGTGCATGTTACAATTACAAGAAAGACATAAACCAACCCTTACAAGTAGTAACCCAATCTCTGTCTTTGTCAAACACGACAACCATATATATAAGCCTAGTAGGTAGTAAGGAAACCACCTCTTATAGGAAAACCGCCATACAAGTAACCAACAGTTAACCAATTGTTGCGTTGGCACCTTTTGGAGCATTCACACCCTTTCACTTGAGAACTACCTCCAAATTGCCCAACTTGCCAAACTACACATACCAAGGCATCCCCTCACTGAATACATGGATACTTGTATAACCACCAAGTAGTTACTTATCCTTGGCAACTTCCCTCTTCAGATTTCTTCCTTGAAGTGGCACCCTTGCATGGCACCTCTTCACCAAGCAATCTTCCATTCTTGAAGTTGTCAACCTGTCCTCTTGATCCATCAACCGCCTCTGAGTAGTTTCCATAACCATCCTGTGGTAGTTATTATAACTGCCATCCAACCAACTCTCCCGATTTGAGCAACGAGTTTACCACACTCGAACAACTTGGTCGCATCCCATATCGTGACGTGGCGGAGTGTTACAAGCTGCCCCCTCTCTTCTCCCTCGTCACCGGCGAGGGAGAAAAGAGGGGTGGGGGTTGCCCCTCGCGGAGAGAGAGGAGGGGGGCAGCAGGCCCTTTCTCTTCTCTCTCGGCGTCAGCAAGGGAGAAGAGAGGGGCTGCTTCCCCCTGGATCGAGAGAGAGAGAGAGCTGCTCCCCTCTCTCCTCGCTGGCGACAACCTCCAATGGCGAAGGAGAAGAGAGGGGGGCTGCTGCCCCTTCGCGCAAAGAGAGAAGAAGAGGGCGACAACCTCCGGCGAGGGAGAGAAGGGGGCTGCCGTCCTCATTATTTTTTAAATTTTTTATAAATTTATTTTTGCCGTGTAGGAGAGAGAAAATATATGATACTATTAATTGATGTGGAGGATATAGAAACTATTTTCGTGGCATCCACATAAGCGGAGTAACCTAGAAATAGGCGGTGGCCGGTCATAATGACTGCTTGTGAAAAAAAAATTCAAGTTGGATGATCATTTTGTTACAAAGTGAAGTTTAGTGACTGAAGTAGAAAAACNTGGCCGGTCATAATGACTGCTTGTGAAAAAAAAATTCAAGTTGGATGATCATTTTGTTACAAAGTGAAGTTTAGTGACTGAAGTAGAAAAACGTCTAAAATTGGATGATTGTTTGTGTAAAAAAAATTTCAAGTTGGATGATCATTTTGTTACAAAGTGAAGTTTAGTGACTGAAGTAGAAAAACATATAGAATTGGATGATTGTTTGTGCAATTTACTCCACTTCATTGAGCCCCCATTTGTTATGAGATGGTTACAAAATTTACTGGTTCAAAATGAAAAGCCTTTTATGATATTCTTTGTGCAAAAAACATGATTGAAGTGATAGATATGATGTTTTATGTATTTTATCAATTTATGTCATATATACTGCACTATTATAATCACATTCCATTAAATATTGTAGCCTGAATTTTTGTTCCTGCTTTCTGGCTTTATTGTCTGTATATTTTTTTTGAAATAAATTGTAGCTGATAGGCTGACGTCATGGTAACTAACAGTTTCTTGTTTTACCCGCATTAACTTCTTAAGGGCCTTTGGAATTTGTAACAGGGTCATCAGGGTTGTGTTAATTCCATTGCATGGAACTCAAAAGGATCTCTTCTGATATCAGGATCAGATGATACCAGGGTATACTTGCTATATCTCCTTTGAACATCTAGATATTTCTATATGCTCATTGCTTATGCCTCTTAATTTTCTTCCTGTGCCACATTACACGTTTCAAATCTGAAGTTCTTCTCTGTAGTTTAATCTATCACCAGTTGATATTCCATTCTTGTTACTCCATGCATTTATGCGTGCAGATGAACATTTGGAGCTATAATGACCGAGATCTTCTACACAGAATTGAGACTGGACATTCTGCGAACATTTTTTGCACAAAGTTTATTCCAGAAACATCTGATGAACTTGTTGTGTCAGGGGCAGGAGATGCAGAGGTAACACATAATGTCATAAACTAGACGATTGACTTGTTTGTTTTAGGCTGCTGGCCATGATAGTTGATGACAGTGAATGCATCTTATTGATATTTTTATCCTTACATTTCAGGTTCGTATTTTCAATTTATCTCGTTTAGGAAGGAAAAGACCTCAAGATATAGCTATCGAACCAATGGCATTATACAAGTGTCATTCAAGGAGGGTCAAGAAACTCGCTGTAAGAAATTATGTCATCAAATAGTGTGTTTCTCTTTGGATATTATGAATTAGCACAGTTGGTGGTTGCAAGAGTCAAACAGAAGAGGAGGGGTAAATTCTGTGCACTGACTGCTATCTGGTTAGCCCGCTCAAAGAAAAAAAATACCACCATCTGGTTAGTAGTGTTGGAGAGGGAGCTTGTGCACAGTCTTTGTTCTGGTTTAGCAGAGGCTTGAACCCATTGTCTCCAAGTCATCACATAGGGGCGACTTAGCTGTTATTCCAATTTTTTGCTCTTCTGTATCATGAATACTTGACCAGAAAGCTTAGCATTTACATGCTATTGAGGATCATGTGATTCCTCTGTTTCTCCAGTATTTGCTTCTCGTGTGATTAAGTGAAAATTTGTGAACCAAATAAGTTGTATTTGAGATTCTTTCTTTTATTATTTATTTTGATCTTCCTCTCGTCTTGTAACATTCAGGTTGAAGCTGGAAATCCTAATGTTATTTGGAGTGCTAGTGAGGATGGAACTCTGAGACAGCATGATCTTCGAGAAGTTACTTCATGCATGCCACCTGGATCTTTGAATCGTGAATGCCGCAACGTACTTGTAAGTGTGTGATGTTTGGGTTTGCAACCTGAATATAGGAAGTGTGCCATGATGACCTTTTAATGTGAAAATTTTCCCATGTTTTGAGGGTTAAAAATTTCCACTCTAAATGCTGTAAAACAATGTATATAATAATTTTTCTGTTGGGCACATCAATAACAGGTTGTAGCATCTCAAAAAAAAAAAAGTAACTACGTATCATGTTGGTACTTGCCTCATGAATACAAAAATGTGTTTGTTATAGTAATGATGTTCACTTCATCTTTGTGAATAATAATGCTTATATCTTGTTCTTCAGTGGTTTCTCCAGTTGTGCAATGATTTTTCTTTCAATAATCGAATACATTTTAAGGGATTCAACTTCTTGCAGCTCGACTTGCGCTCTGGGGCAAAGAAATCACTAGCTGATTCCCCCAAACAGTTTTTAGCATTAAAAACTTGTGATATCAGTCCAACTCGTCCACATCAACTCCTTGTTGGTGGCAGGTGAGGGACTTCTGCCCGGAACCAAATGTCATTGACTTTAATAGATACTTGCTGATATTTGTTTGGTTAATGCTCTTTAGCGATGCATTTGCCCGGTTATATGATAGAAGGATGCTTCCGCCTTTGAGTTCTTCTCAGACGAAAATGAAACCACCTCCTTGTGTTAACTATTTCTGCCCGGTTCATCTTTCTGAGCGTGTATGTTGCTAACTCAATGGTTTCTGTGACAGTTTGCTTATTTTCTTGAATAAGTTGTTGCCACTTATTTGACTATCCTTGTGAGGTTTTACCTTTTTTTAAGCTTTGCTCGTAGTATGCCATATTTGTATAATCCAGAATTATATGTGTCTGTCGTTTTGTATAATTTGATGAGGGTATCTATGCTTTTATCTTTTTAAATGTTGCAAATAATAGATCTTTTTTTTTGACGAAACAAACAATAGATATTATGTTTGGGCACCATTAATTCATGAGCCAGATAGCACTCGGATCTCATCCTTTACCTTCTCANTTTAAATGTTGCAAATAATAGATCTTTTTTTTTGACGAAACAAACAATAGATATTATGTTTGGGCACCATTAATTCATGAGCCAGATAGCACCTGGATCTCATCCTTTACCTTCTCAAAAAAAAAAAAAAATGAAGCCGCAATTCTTCAAATTTAAGTTTGAAGCCACAGTGATTAAGAATAATGTCATTGACATGCTATAAAATTAACTTGGTAGAGTTTGCAGCCCTTTCTACGTAGAGGCTTAGCTTAGACTAAGTGACTTTTTTTTAGAGAGAAAAAATCATGATTAAAATGGCTTTCCATCCATGGCAGGATTTGCATAGATTTTGATGACTTGGAAGAACCTTTTGATGACTTAGAAGAACATGTAACGCACAATGATATCACCGAGTACTTTAATTTTTTTACTCAATTTAGGAAATATCCATGAATATAGACTAACAAAAATTGTGATAGATGCATTAATACAAAAGAAACTGTATGCAGGAATTGAAGTGAAAAAAGATCAAAGCACACTGAAGTCTAATCATATTGTTTGGACAAATATAAAAAATACATTATAGAATCCTCTCTTTGACAAATCGCCAATAATATTTTTCCCTTGCTAAGACATAATAAACAGCTACAGGAGAGGAACTAATGCGAATGGGGATTAGAGTTTGTACATGTTTTATCATGGATTCTGTTCTGATCTTCACGGGCTTAAATAGGGCAAGCAGGAGAATATGCGTTTGGATGAGGTGACTGTAAGTTTATCCAGAAAATGCAGAAACTTGAACCACTTTTATGTGCTCGGTTGACTCAATTATAATCTTACTTCAAAGTTTTATCAATTGAACAAGTGGATTTTTTTATTATGAATATCTCTACAAAATGGTTCTACGTCATGATATATTTGGTTCTCATTTGCTTCATACCTTTAGCAAATTGTGTCAACTTGGTTTTGGATGAGACAACTGTAAGTTGAACCCGAACACAGAGAAACTTGATCCACTTTTTTGGGGGGGCAACTTCATCCTCTTTTATATTCTTAAATTGACAAAGTTATAATCTTTCTTTAAAGTTAGTTCAACAAAATACAGATATTACTCTCTAGAAATAGAATTCGGATATTTATTCATGATGAATGTCTTTTTAAAATGTTACTACATCATGATAGTTCGGTTCTCATTTGCTTCATACCTTTAGCAACTTACATCAACTTTTATGTTCAGAGGAGGTCAAGCTTGCATCTTACACATGTAACATTTAGCCCAAATGGAGGGGAGGTGCTCCTTAGTTATAGTGGGGAGCATGTTTATCTTATGGATGTGGACCATGGTACGCTCCTTTTCTTCAAGGACATGCTTAATTTTACATTTTGTTGCAAAATAATCCATTCTTTGCCTTTGTCCCCGTGGAGGGTTGTTGAAGGTTAGACTTAAAAGTTTGGTGGAATACCCAAGTGTAATTTTATGGCTTGTTTAACTAAAGCATGACAATAGCAGCAACTCTCAAGGTTAACCTTCCAGAAATTTATTTTGTGACAGTGATGCTAATGTGAAAATATAACTGGAAGTTTTAAGATGCCCCTGGGTTTTTTTTTTGGATACTTATATTCAGGACTACTAAACAACAGAATTAGCTCCTAAACTGATAATGTGAAATTGATACTGTTTGCTGATGCTGTGTATGGCAATTCATGTTCATGAAATGCAGATGATCATAGTCCTATGAGATACACTGCTGATGGTATTTCAAAAAAATTGTGTCCATCACCTTATCAGGGAGGAAAAGAACTGCCCTGTGTATCATCATCATCATCATCATCACCACCACCACCCTCCTCAGATGTTACCAGAAGAAGTTGTAACTTGCATCGGGTATTTAACTTCAACATAATCATAACATTATTTTGCCACTTTGGCTCGATGAATAATCTTAACATGACAACCAAATTTTAGCTTCACATATACAAGAAGTTGATTAAAGTTGCAACCAAAATACTGGAAGAGGGTACCGATATCATTCGTGGGATTGAAGTTGAGGGGGGTACAGACATCTATCAAGGTATTGAAGCATGCAACGAAGTGTTGGATGGAAAGGGTCCTGATGTTGGCAGTGCAGTGAGGCATGATTGCTTGTGTATTCGAGCAGCATTACTTCTTAAGGTTTTGGTTTATCTCAATATTTGTAAAAATACTCGATATCCTCGGTTTTTACTACAACCGTCTTTGTTATTTCAGAGGAAATGGAAAAATGATGTTCACATGGCGATAAGAGATTGCAATGATGCCCGAAGAATTGATTCATCATCTTTCAAGGCACATTATTACATGTCAGAAGCACTTCTTCAGGTTAATTGCCATATATCTTGGAGTGGTCTTTCATGGTTTTTTATGTCTTCGATATCTATCTGTTCTTTGATTGATGTTATGTGGAATATCTATACACATTTGCAGTTAGGAAAACATAAAGAAGCTTCAGAATATGCAGAGGCAGCAGGTAACTTAGCTCCACTGAATTGTGAAGCCGCAGATATGGTAGCAAGCATTAAAGATCGTCTTACAGCAGGTTAGGTCTCGTGGAACACATGATTCTTTTGTTCCTTAATGCAGTTGTTATACATGGCGTATAGCGGTGCTTAAGTCATTCACTCTTTAGTTTAAAGTATTTTGTATTGACACCTGCATATTAGGTTTTAATTTCTTTGCAACTAAATGGTTGATGGTATATTGACTTACTTTGATCACAATATTTGTCAATCGTCTTGCTCCATAGTGAACAGTACAACTCATCATTGTCAGCAAGAAACCATCATTGTTGTTTCATTCATGTATCATATTTATATTTACATCATTTACCTACCCAAAAATCAGATAGCATTTATATGTGTGTGATTATATATGAAGTATTAGAATCAAATTGGTAACTAATTTTCTTGTGTTTTCATTGTTCTTTTTATGTGCATCTTGGCAGTGTAAAGATTAGTTCTAGACTGGGATTGAAGAGCATCTCGAATAATATAACACATACTCCATTTTTTGATCTGTTCTAGTCTGGTTAGTTTTGTGCATATTATAAGATGATTCATCTAGGTTTCTTGTTGCACCTGTTCAGCTGAAGCTGAAAAGGCCAAGAAGGAAAATGATGGAAGTACCCGAGGTGAAGTGCGACATGGTAGGTTAAGATCTTTGAGTGATGTACTAATTCGGGCTGAACTTAGTAGTCCCTCTTCAGAGTCTTATCACGAAAGAGAAGATTCTGATTATGAGGAAGAAATGGAAGTGGATTTTGAAACGTCCGTATCGGGTGATGAGTCTCGTGATACCGAATCAAATGTTGTTCGGGGAAGCTTAAACTTGCGATTTCATCGAAGAGATGACTCAAGTAGAGAAAGTTGTACAAATGATTCACAGGGGTCACCTTCATCATCCTGTCAAAATGAGAATTATGCTCATAAGGTATGCTTATAGCATCAATAAGTTGTGCGTGTCACCTCTAATCTTGCCTCCTTCGATCATTCTGTTCCCTTCATTTTTATCGGTGAAGGTTGATTCTGCAGCATGTTGTTTGCATTATGATTTTACATTGTATTCCATTCACACTGCAAGGGTTTCTCTAATTAATCTTCGTTGATGTTGATATCCACATCATGTACTGTGGTTGGTACTGCAGAACAAACATATCTGTTGCAGCTTAGTTACTTAATATGCTTGATGTTGATCTAACACAACGCCCTTTTGGCTGCCTTAAGTTTATTCATTCACATGCACTTATATGCTTCATGCTGGAGCTTTTGCAGCCAGAAGTCGCAGTTGACATGAAAAGGAGATACGTGGGCCATTGCAATTTGGGAACAGATATAAAGCAAGCTAGCTTTCTGGGTCCAAAAGGTATATAAGAAATCTACATGTTTGTATTGAAAGCAGCAGTTCAAGATCTTTGCATCATAATATTTGTTGATATTAGCTTGTGACACTATCTCATCTTCTGAGCACCAGTATATGAATTTTTTTTTGTCTTAATCCCCGTGTTCAGAATGCTACTAGCCTCTCACTTTTAACACCCTTGTTAACAAACAAGGTTACCCCAGATACAAATTCATTGTTTTTCCTAGTAACAGGAGAGGGTTCTGCCAAGGTTTTGAGGAGGTTAATAAGATTGTTTCTTTTCCAAAAAATAAAAAATATTAGAATACACATTTCGAAAAGAATTAAGGGCGAGAAGACCTTAATACCATGACCTTCAATATATTTTGGTAGCACTTGATGATCTACGCTTTTGTGAGTAACGTAGTCGACACTTCTCAAAAGAAAAGAAGAAACATAATCAACTTTAAAAGCTGTTATGATGGTGAGTATCTGCACTTGGGCAAATTGTCTATACATTTACCGAGCATTGCCTGCAAGCATTACAGCTGATATTCTTAAGTAAATGCTGGTCCATATTTTGCTTTACTTTGTATAGCAGTTGGATATATGTGAGGGACCGCTGAGGCTTGGAAGAATTTAAATGAAACATGTTTAATGCTTTCTTTTTCATTCTTGTCGTATGTGCAGGTGAGTTTATTGCCAGTGGAAGTGATGATGGGAGATGGTTTATTTGGGAAAAGAGCACAGGAAGACTTGTTAAAATGCTTTCAGGAGATGATGCTGGTAACAGTTTTATTGTTTCTTTCAATTGTTGATTTCTTCTTCAGTTCATTAACTTATTTGCCCATTCTTTTCTAGTTGTCAACTGCATACAATGTCATCCTTTGGATTGTGCTGTTGCAACTAGTGGAATTGATACTACTATCAAGGTAAGTGTTATGTGAACATTTTTCAAGTAATAGAGCACTTGTATTTAGGAAATGAATTATTTTAATTTACTTGCAGATGTGGACACCACATGCAGAGGTTCCATCCTTCGTTGCAGGTGGAGTAGCCGGTCCTGAGACTGCAGATATCTGGAGTGCTATAGAAATCAACCAACGCAAGTTATGTCGCAATCGAGAAACTATATTGTAAGATATTTCGACTGTGTTTGAGTTATAAGCTGTAATATGAGTGTCATCTTGTCTCAAAGAAAATTATTTAGTGTCCCGTCAAATATTTTCATGCCCTTTGTGAATGATCTGTGATTCTGCTGTGAGCTTCGTTTTCTTGCATAAAAGGTAGCCGTCGTATTCATGTTTAAGAAGATATTACTAAAAGAATTCTTAAAGGAACTAATGTAAGTTAAGTCCGCGAACTACTTCGCATCAACAAATCACTCAGGTAAAAGTATATTTCTGAAACATATTCCCTGGAGGATAGCTGTTTGTTGGGACTTGGTTGTTCTGATTTATCACAATTGAGAATCCACATTTTGAATGTCTAATGTCTAGTTATGACGATGCTCCCGTTTTAAATTTTTCATGATATGCCAAAATTTTTTTACTTGCAACTATTTTAGTTATCTTCACTTGGGATGTTCATTCCATTTTTTAGCTGCCACAGTAAATAACAAATGATGTCTTACATCTCTTGTAGGCCTTTCCAATTTCTGGAGCGCTTTAGGATGCATGAATTTGCTGAAGGAACTTTGCACCCTTTTGAATGTGCTCAGACTTAATTCTTCAAGCATCAGATCGCAGGTATGCTGATGTTCTGAATTGAGGACGGCTCACCTACTCTGGATTCAGTTACTATTGTGGGCAAGCAATTAATCTCCTGAAGACATATTATTAGAGAAACTTTAGCCAGTTCCTCTTGATATGCTTGAAGATATGTATATACACACAAATTTTAGGGTCCACGATCTTTAGAAAATCCTCCTGCACAAATCGCATCCAGTAATTCTCTTTGGAGTAAATCCAGGTCTTGTGCACAAGTCTTTGAAGAATATCATGATCCACCCACATTCAGGATTAGAACATCTGTTGGTATTGAACCAAAAAAAGTGGGCCATCCAGTAAAACAAAAGTTTGGTCTTTCGGTGATGTTTTGGCAGTTTTGCATTTTGCTTATAGCACCTATCTTCATGCAGATCAATAGATCATAGCCTTCGGGGTTGGAATTTCTGAATTTGGAGGGAGATAAACTGCCTATGATTTGCTGTTACTGGATTTAACATATGGAACCATATATATCAAAGGTGAATCCCCTGGTTTTGAACCAACCCTGGTCTTGAACCAAAACGGTGAAAAATCTAATAATGCCCGTCGTACATTTGTTTGTGTTCTCTCTCTCGTGCACGTTTATTTGTAAGTTTAGGCAACTTATTGGTGGACTTTTGATGAGTTTTTCAACTTCTTTTCTTTCACCTCGGCTCTTTACACCAATGAACTATAGGCCTTTCTTGTACATAAAAATTGTTTTATTTTCCTTGCGCTTTCACTATTTCAACTAAACTTTTCGTTATTTATTTACAAAAGCTTAGAGGACTTATTAAGACAGATAACCTGAACAATCTTGGTGGCCTTAGGGGCGTTGATAACAATTTGAGCTGTGTAAGCCACTAAGGGAAGCTGCCGTTCTTATTTGTGCTTCACGGCTCTAATGCAAGTGGACAGTTTACCATTTATGTCTGAAAATTTACTGTTCTTGTGGAAATTTACTACAAAGCAAATACGAATTATGGGGAATGTGTACCGACTACCAAGGAAAGCAAACCGTAAGCAACCAGTCACCTGTGGAGTCCTCTCCGTGCACAGGGTGTGCAGCGGTATTGACTAGCCAGCCACCACTTAATTAGATGGTCAATTATGCCGTACTGGTGAAGTCCTGATCTAGAAAGCTGCCGTTGGTCACGTGTTCTGGTGTTCTTTCTTTTGTGCCAAGAGTAGTACGGGTGTTACTACAAGACAACTAAACTCCTGTGACACTCGACCTGTCCTGCTATGATGTCAGTTTTCTAAATCCCTTGTAAGGATGGTGGGTAATTTCTCCATAGAAAGTTTTATGATGGTAAATACATTTCGTATTCATTTTGTTTGGTTAGATTTTCTGCATGATTTTTTTTTAATTTTATTTTAGTGGAAAGGAGTGTGTAGAGCGCACTCTTGTTGGGTGGTCTTTGACAAACGATTTTTAGCTTTGAGGCCTAGTTCTAGTTAATGGACATATTTAGGAGGATGTTTTACTGTAGCATGGGGTGTAATATTATCGACTTTTTAGGATATTTAATAGATACGAGTATTAGAAGAATTTTTAGGCTACAGTTTTAGAAGGATGAATCATTTACCTTCAAACGTCTGATAACTTTTCTATATTCCCGCCAGTTCTAATTAACACAAAAAAGAAAAGGTTATTTGGGCTAATTTCAGAAGCGACTCCTCTTTTTTTAGGTCTTCTTGCATATGCCTATCTATATACGTATTATTTTAGTATTAGTATATACAATTATGTTGTTTACTATATATTGGTAAATTATGATAATAATTTAATAATAAATAACTTTTATTTACTGTATTTGAATTATATCATATTATATAATTTCGTAAAATTTGTTAATAAATAAATTTAACATATTAAAAGTTTAAAACTCGTGTAATGATCTTATTTGTTAATAAATAGTAATTACTTTATTGTTACTAAGCGAGTTGAATAACTATTTCGATGGTAATAAATTATTGTATTACTAATAAGATTTCATTACGATTAAAAATGATGTTTATGTATTTTTTGAATAAAGTAATTCAAATTTGACTTAATAAATATTTATTTAAAATATGAATTTATGTACATAAGTCAGATTATAGGGTTAATTTAATATGTTTCTCTATGTATTTTTTAGTCGAATTATTTTATTATATATAAATTAGAACTTTATTAGTGTGCATAATTTAATGTTATAACTAAGTTGCATTGGAAGCTAATTAAGTCATTAATCTAAACAATTTATATGATTGATTATATTTATAAATAATTTAATTTAATTATTTTATGAATATGTGCAATATTTATTAAATTAAGTTAACAATTTAAATAATAATAAATTATTATAGTTTTTGTAATTTAATTTGATATTTTATTTTCTTAAAGTGTAAAATGTAAATTTGTTTATTTAATTAATAAAATGCTTTTATTTCATCTAGATAATTGTTAAATTAAAATATCTAATTGACTTAAATTTTTCGTCATTATATTTTGTTATTGAAAAACTACTATAGGTAGTTTTCAGGAATTACATAAAACAGAAGTTCTGAGATTCGAGCACTGAATGACTTTGCAGGTTTGGGTAGCATTTCTTTGCCGACTCCTAAACGAAAGTAAATAGAAGTAAACATTATCGCAGAAATATTTGCCGTGCTCGCTTACGTGTGTGCAGAAAAAAAAGAAGACGTCGACGTACCTCGTGACCAGAATCTTGCATGTGCTATCGTACGTGCGACGAATGCTAAACCAAAGGCGGCAAACACCTTTCTCATCTCATCACTGTTTCACTATCATTAACATTATAACAATTAGTAGCAAAACACGAATAAAATTGTGAGACATAGTAAATAAGGAGATTTCTGAGTTAATTATATATAAATTTTATTTTTAAATAAATTTATTTTTTTAAAGAAATGTTTTATTTTAAAGTTTTAAAATTAAATTGTATTTTATGAAATTGGGTGATATTAATATATTTGAAATTCAATGGTTAAAGAATAAGTTTTTTATTACACAAACATTGAACCCAATTAACATTACGTAGCTTTTTATACTATATTATTATAATGATATTTACTTTTATATGTGTTAGTTTCATTAACTTTTTCATAATTTAATTGTAAAGTTAGTAGCAGGTTGCCTTGATTAGTAACTGCAAACTCTTGTGTTGACCATCGTGGTCACCCACCCGTAACAACTGCGCACGGTTGTTACATGACTATTTGGCGACATACGCGAATGCTTAACATGTAGGCGTAAGATGTATGTTGTCTCACTCGAATATATCAAAATATTTTTTAGATGAGACTTTGATGATTGTGAGTTACATATATTATAGAATTTTCACCAAGTCCGCATAATCAATCATATGAGTATGGAATGATAAAAGAGTCTAAGATGAGTCATATCTAAAAGTGGAGACGTAAAGTGCACGTGTTGATTCCTAGTCGGCTCAAAGACAAGCTGGACTTAAGAACGTGTTGATTTATAGTTAGTTTAGTCAGCTCAGGAACAAACTAAACTTGAGGACGAAAATGAACATCTTTATTGGATATAGTGTACAATCCAAAGGGTACACATTTTTCTATCGAAAAAAATGCTTCATAAAGAGTCATGATACTACCTTTACTGTGAATGAAAAGGAGCAGGTCAGAGAGGATGATGATCTCCTTAGAATTTTAGGTGATGATAGACAACTCAGGTGATCCATTGTATTATTCAACAATGAGAGTTGACGTTTCACCTCCGAATGAGATACTCTTATATGAAGTGGAACATAATAGTTTCACAAGTATAACCGACAACAAGCGCTAATGGATAACACCCACACATCTGGATGATTATGTATTGTACGAATACATTATGTTACTCCATTGATATTGAAATATAGGATAGTACAGATTCTATCACTCTAAAAGAAGCAATGACTTCTAGTTAATTAGAGTCATGAACGACCATCATGAAAGTTGAATTCGACTCGATTCACAACAACGAAGTGTGAGTATAAAGTGATCTTCGAGAGGAAAGACAAATAATTTGATGCAAATGAGTATTCGAGAGAAAACACAGAGTTGATGGTTCTCTTGAAAGGCAGAAAGTGAGATTGGTGATCGAAGGTTATACTCAGCAAATCGGGATAGATTTTAAGAAGACTTATTCTCTAATGGCTAAGTTTTGCGTCATTCTGAACGATCTTAGTGACATTGGCATATATGAATTTGGAGTTGTTCCAAATGAATGTCAATACAACGTTCTTGAATTGAGACGTATATATGCACAACCTGAAGGGTTCTAGGTGAAAAGTCAGAAGAATATAGTGTATAAACTTCAAAATTTGCTATATGACTTAGAGCAATCGTCTAGACAATGATACTTGAGATTTCATGAGACGATAATCTAATTTGATTTTAAGATGAACAAATTGGATCACTATGTCTACATCAAGATGAATGAAAATATTTTTATGATATTATCACTATATGTAGATGACATATTGCTTGCCTAAAATGATGTAGAGTTGTTCAATAAGATCAAGGATAAATTGAGCAAGGAATTTGAAATGACATATGAGTGAGGTTTTCTATGTACTGTGCATTCAAATCAGTTCGGATTGAATGTAGACTAGCAGCCTCGCACTGACACCGCTAGTGATTTGAAAATGGCTGAGTAAAAGTTAGTGTCCTAGTGTAGGGCAAGATCCTTTAGGTGAGCCTTATGCAGAAGTGATGGGCAACATAATGTATGTGATGCTCTGTACGAGGCCCAATTCGGCTTACATTGTAAGCTTGATTAGCAGATTTCAAAGTAATCTCGAAAAAGGTCCATTTTGAGGTCATTAAGATGATATTGTGATATATGAAGGGCAATGTACAATTGAGATTGACATACAATGTTGATACACTCGAGGCAGTAGGGTATTCAGATGTGGATATCGTGTCACTTGTTCCTTCTGGGTGATGTAGTCGTTTGTTGGATGTGTGCCAAGACACATATAGGAAGTTAAGTATGTTGCTTGTTGTATAACAATCACCCACGGTGTATGGCTCAAGCGTTTTCTTTTAGAAATAGGACTCGATCTGACCAAAGGATCATTACCTCTGTATTTATAATCAAGTTCCAATAAGTCTGATACACATTGGAGCTAATAGTTCAAAAGGAAAATACATTGAGATTGAGTATCACTATCTACATAATACGATTGATAAGAAGGAAGTAACAATGACCTAGGTGCCTACGAGTGACATGTTAGCTGATTATTTCATAAAAGGAATTACACTTGGTATTTTCATTAAGCTTGAAGGCTTGATGGGACTCAGAAGTGACTAAGGCAGTACAAAGTATTCACGAATAGTGAAACTTCGATACATGATCTTCAACTAGACTACTCACAAATAGTGAGAGTGCTGACACAACGATCACGTTAGTCAAGTGAGAGATTGTTATGGTGACTATCATGGTCACCCGCCCGTAACAAGCGCGCACGATTGTTATGTGACTATTTGGCAACAGATGCGGATGCTTAACGCGTAGGCGTAGGCGGGCATAACAGAACGCGCAAATTATGTGCGATATGGCCATTAACAATGGGGCAGAGTGCAACGGCTATGCAACCTATAAATAGACATCGGACACGTGCAAGGAGCCCCGATCGCATAGGAGAATAATATTTCCATTCTATCCCGCGCTTACATTGTGTTTACACAAACATAATCCGTTGTTCCTCTTGCCGCCGAAACCTCACATTTTGTGCATGTTCAGTGGCCTCTGCTTGACAAACTGTACATATTTTGGTGCTAAACTACTGATAACAAGAAGTTTTTTCCAAGTGTTGGAACTTGGAAGTATACTTATTGATTTATGGATACTTTGGTTTAGTCGTAAAACAAAATTGTTAAATGTTCTACACTACACCATATGTGCTTTCTAAAAATCTCGTCATCTCTTTTTTACATTTTTTTGGCAACCACTTGGTTAATCACTTGGTGTGCTACAAATAGTTCTAAAATCTTAAGCCAATAGAAAAAGCAAAATTATGAATAACGGATGGAGACTCTTGGAGCGCGTCCATTCTTTTTTATAGGTTGTGTAAATAATCTCTCTCAGAAGCGGTCATTATGGATATTAATAATCATAATGACTATAAGGCCTATTGATGACTTCAAGGTCATCTTCATAATGATCATAATGGTCATATTCTAATATCTCTCGTTTGACAGTCGTGTTTATTATATGTTAGCACTCTCAATTGGAGATCTTGTCTTGAAGTTTTACTGTCCGTGGATACTTCACACTACTCAAATATTTCTTAGTCCCATCAAGCACATGCTTAATAAAAATTATGGCTACAATTCCCTTTGTGAGAGAATCAATTAACATATCACTTATATGCACATAGATCATTATCACTTCTTCTTATCAATTATGTACTGAATATAATGTACTCAATCAATATATTTTTCTTTTGAAATGTTGGCTCCACTTTGTATCAAGCTTATAGCAGCTTGATTATCACAGTGCATCGATAATGGTCCGCTGACCAAATCGAGCCATATTTTCAAAAGGAAATGTTTGAGTTATACTTCATGAATAATTGTTGTATTATAATCAAATATACCAACATTGTGTGTGTGTGTCTAATCACACATTCTTATTTTTTTATTATCTTAAGAAATGACTGCACCACCCATAAGGAACAAGTGATCTGATGTGGATTTACAATCATATATATTACTGTCAAATCTGCATCTAAATATTCTACTGCCTCGAATGTATCAACAATATATGTCAATCTCAATTATATCGTGTCCTTTAGATATTATAGTATCATTTAGTGGGTCTTCTCGCGATTATTTTGAAATCCGCCGATCAAGCTTACTACATAAGTCAAATCGGACATCGTACAAAATATCACATACATCATATTCCCCATCGCTTCTGCATAGGGGTCCCCTAAGAGTTCCTGACCTAAATTAGAATACTAACTTTTACTAAGTCTTTTTCCAACTACAAGCAATTTTGGTGTGGATTTTCTATTCTATATCCTGAACCTCCTCAATACCTAATTAACATATTATTCATAACTTAAACTCAAACTTCTTAAGTTTCTATCACGACTGATTTGAATTCTCACTGGGTATGATGCATTTTCAATGTGTCATTTCAAATCATTTGCTCAATTTATCATCGATATCATTGAGCATTTCTACATCATTTTTTTACAAGAAATATATCATCTTCATACTGTGATATAACAAAATTGTTCATTTTCTTGACGTATGCACAATGATCAAATTTGTTTGTCCTGAAATCAAATTGAACTATTATCTTATAAAACTTCAAGTATCATTGTCTAGACGATTGCTTTAAGTCATACATCGATTTTTGAAGCTTAAACACTTTATTATCTTGACCTTGGTAACTCTTTAGGATGTCGCATAATACATTTTCTAATCCGTTAATGAAAGTTTTTTTGAAGTCCATTTGGAAAAATTCCAATTCAATATATATTACTATCACTAAGATCGTCTGTATCGAGCAAACTTAACCACTGGTGCATAAGTCATTTAAAAATATATTCTGGCTTATTAAGTATAATCCTTGGCCATCGATCTCGCTTTGTGCATAACAAGAGAAACATCAACCCAATACTTTCTCTTGAATATCCATTTACACCTTAGGGATTCTCTACCTTGCGAAAAATCATATAATACACACTTTGTTTTTATTTATTGAGTCCATTCTAGCTTTCACGGGGGACAGACATGATTTCAAGTCATTAGAAAATCATCACATAGGATATGTACAATCCTTGACCTGAACATCAACGGAGCAATACGAAAACTCGTAAGAATATAATCATCCAAATGTGCGGATGTTATTCAGTGTTGTTTGTTGGTGCCGATTATACTCGTGAAAATAATGAATTTCTCCTTTTTTTGGAGATATATCATTTTGTGTAACATCAACTTCCACTGTTTGATAGACTGATGTATCTTCGAAGTTGTATCGATCTTCTTGTAGTATCATTAGGGCATAATCATCCTCATGGACATGCTCCTTTTCGTTCTCAAGAAAATTAGCCTCCTGACTTTCTATGAGATTTTTTTCAAGTGGAAGAATATATACTCTTTGAATTTTTCACCGTATCCAATAAACACAAATATTTTCGTCCTATAGTCTAGCTTGTCCTTGATCTAACTGGGAACAAAATCATGAGCTTTATGTTCTCATTTTCAAAGAATTTGGACTTCCTGTCATTCTACAACTCGCATGATATTGATTCTACAAACTTTGTGAGAATTATGTTTTGTATGTAATTTAAGGTCATCATTACCTCGTCCCAAAAGTATTTTGGCAGACCCAAATGGACAACATAAACCTCATTGCATTCATCGGTGTCATATTCTTTTCACTCTAACATATTATTCTATTATGGCGTATACTACATCTTAGTCTATGTCTTTTAAAATGCAATAATTCTCAAATTTGTTGGAGATATACTCTCCTCCTCTGTCTGTACTTGGACAATTTATAAGTCTTCCTAAGAGTTTTTCAACCTGTGACTTGTACATCTCAAAAGCTTCTGACTTTCTCTCTAAGAGGTATACATAATAGTATCAAAAGTAATTGTCAATGAATATAATAAAATACTCTTTACTCTTGTACGTAGGAACACTCAATGGACCATAAATATTTGAATGAACTAATTTTAAAAATTCAATTGACATTGTCCTCACAGAAAATGAGGTCCTTGTTATTTTTTCGACCAAACAATGCTCACAAGACATTATTTTTGCGTAAAAGATGTTAGATACTAAATTTATTTTCTTTATTTATTCCATTTTAAAGTTTTATAGATGTTTTAACCTCTTATGTTAGAGATCATAGTTAGATAAATAACACATAGTATACTAAGAAGAGTCTTTTATTTTATCACTTTTTATTACATTAAGGCAGAACATGTCATGACCGAGCACATATCTTTCGATTGTATACACCTTCATGTTTTGCCTATGGTGATCCGATCAATATAGAACATAACTTCAAACTCCTTTTGTAAAAGGACGAGAATAAAAATCAAATTCAACATGTTCATAAGTATTTTAAATTGTCAAATATATTCAGCTTATACTCAACAATACCCTCAACATCGAGGTATGTGTTATTGCACATTAGATCCTTTGTTCCTCTTTTGTCACCTCTTTGAAGGCTATAAGACCCTCCTTGGTCTTGACAATGTGGCGAGTCACATTTGAATCAATTTATCACCCTTTGATGTTCGTCGTCATCGGGTTGCATTCCATCACTATGGCGAAGGAAAAGTTGCTAGTGCCCACGCCTTTTTTCTGTCTTTCGCTTGTTGTTGGGTCCTTGTTTCCTCTTGTCCATATCCTATGGGATAGTTGGTGTTGAAGTGTCCAAACTTTCCAAAAATATGGCAATCCCCTATAGTAACTTGTGCCTTATCGTAGGCTTGAACTGCTTCTTATGGTTGAAGCTTAGCCCGACATACTTATGATAGTGCACAACGTAGGCCTCGTCCTTCTAACTTTCACCAACTTCCTTTACGTCGAAGATATTCATCTTGTTGTTTCCCTTGACCATGTCCTGCTCGATGGCCAAGATGGAGAGCAATTCAACGACTCTTTTGATTAACTCGTTCACGTGAACAACTGTGACGATCATGTCCAAGGCAAGCGAGAGAATATTCATTATCAAAGTGATTTGCGGTGGTTCTAGGGGGCATCTTGCAGCTTCCAACTTCTTTGCCATTACAACCATGCAGTTTACATGATATGATATATTTTCGTCTAGCTTCATTTACATATGGCGTATATATGCAATAACAATTGTACGCTCATGTCCTCTTTGGACGTCCATATGTTACGATAGATGATAGGTTGTTATTTCGTTCCAACTATTTGAACATTTTTACGCATGCCTTGTAATTAATATTTTATTTGAAAACTTCACAACATGGGAACATGACATTGTATATGTAGTCAACCAATGTTGTCATTTACATGTCATAGTTGGCGCTTTTTAAATGTTCCAACTTACCACCTAGCTCAAAAGCTACTTATATAGATAATATTTTATCTAACTTTTTTAAAGAATAATTAAAAGATGATAAATTTTAATTCTTTATCAGGAAATAGTCACAAATACTTAGACTTGTTCTATGTATATGAAGGTCTAATTTGTCTAGTAAATTTATATTTTGGTTTTGAATGACAATGAAATAAAAGTTTTATTAATTATTTAATAACAAATTTTCTTAATTAATATTAATATCAAATTAAGCCAATTTTTTTTATTTTAACTTATCTAATTTAATTAGTGTTTTGAGTTTCAAACTTACTTTTATTTTAAGTTTGAATTTAAAAAAATAACTTCAAAATAAAATTACGTAAATCTTAAAATAAAAAAAATTAACATATAGAAATCCTATTTTGATATGTTCGAAAGTAACATAATGTAATTACTTTGATTCTTAAAAGATAAATATGTTTAAAATTGTAAATATATTAATTGGATCACAGAAAAGTATAAATGTGTTTAGTTGTAGCCAATGATAAACTTTACTAGTTTTAATGTAAAAAAAATTACAATGAAAAATATAATAATAATAATAATAATAATAATAATAATAATAATAATAATAATAATAATAATAATAATAATAATAATAATAATAATAATAATAATAATAATAATAATATCTGTATAAGCAACTAGTGCTCAATATATTTTTTATTTAATAAGTCAAAGATAATAAAAAAATCCCTTTAAAGAAAGTTATGCCTAGTGTTTGTTAAAAGATATTAAATTTATATCGAGGGAATATGGCCAAAAATGTATTTATATTCTTCTAAGATATAAAAAAAATAAAGCTACAAAATTACTTAATTTAAGTGTTTTGTTATCAATGTGAAAATATAGAAAATACTATAAACATATTTACCAATGAAATGCCAAACAATAATAGTTTTTCAAATTGCCTAATTGTCTACAGGATAATAATTGTAATAATCTCACAATTTGTTCTAAGGTTATATGCATCGTCAGTAACAAAAATAAACAAAGTAATGGCACTTTCTTGAAAAATCCTAATATACAACAGTGTAGTTGTTTTTAACCCACAACTTATGTATCACATATACAAGTGATTTGTTTCCTAATTTACCAAAGTGACTCTTAGTGTTCGTTTGATTTCATGTAAATATAAATTCGGAATGTAAATAATTATAATTAGAAATTTTGATATCATTTTTATTTATAAGAGTTATTTTTTCTTGGTTTGGATAGATGTAAATGAAATTTCGAAAAATGAATTACGTTATTTGGTTAAAACTAATTATTTGATATATGTTTAATTAAAATAAAATATTATCATATATTAATAAATAAATAAATAAATAAATAAGTGAAATATAAGTAAAATCTATTTTTTTTTATTTTCTTATTTTATTTTATTTTTATTATTTTTTTATTTTTTGATGTAAATGCAATTAAATATAAATGACTTTACAGCACAATTTTCTATGCAGTAAAAGAAGTTACAACAGTCACATTTTTACGATTGCAGCAATTGCACTTACCTATAAAGTCAATTACAGGTAACCAAGCATTTTTGAGTCGCTAGTGCTTTAAGGTCTGTTTGGTTCAATGATCATTAAGGGGAAAGAAAGACAATGGAAGAAAAGAAAAATTAAGGTAAATATAATGAAAGAAAAATGAGGTAAAGAAGTTAACTTGTTTGGATAAGATAACTAAAGAAGAGGTAAGAAAATGATAATTTTTGTTGGACGAATATATTTTAATATATGTATTTATATATTTAATTATATAGAATTAAAATTAAAAATAGTGTTTTAAAAATTGAAGGAGAATATTCTATTCGTTAAAAATATAATCAAATCAGATTAATAGTTTAACCTCTTTTTACTTCCCTTTCTTTATCCTCTTTCACCTCCAACCCAAACATGCCCCTAAGAAAGAAATAGGGTATAAATGTATCTCATCCATCAGTTAAGATACATATGGCAATAATGATATAAATCAAATATGAAATGTTTAGTACCTATTATTAACTGTTCATGAAAGCTAATTAAACAGAACAGTAAACTTGAATAGTTTTTAATAAATGATAGGTGGTAGTTAACGGTATATGAAAAGTTGGCGAGTTAACGGTAATTAATTGGTGCCACTTGAGGAAATTTCAGGAGCTAATTTACTTCCAATTAAAGATAGTCCTGCATAAAATAAAATAGATAAAACTGATGGAGGAATTTGCTAGCACAAATAAGCATCATATTATAATCTCTTGGTAAAACTAGGAAGGTTTCTGTTTAATCTATGAAATCAATTACAATACATAATAAATTGATCAGAAATAGAAATATACGCCGCTAATTTTAATAGGTGAGAAATAAAATTTTATGAGTAGTATTTGAAGTTATCAAGTTGGGAAGATTCTATGGCAATATTCTATGTATGCATGGGTCAAAAATAAGAATGGTGTTATATCCTCCTAATCCAATCTTCTTAAATTCTTCTAACTTTTTTCATAATTGCACATAAAATAATTACATTAATTTATTAGAACATTTTAAATATGTGAGTATTAAGAAGATATTAGGAGAATGAATTAATTTTTCAAAAAATAATTATATTAATGATTCTAAGATAATTAGCTAAGGTACCATTTGAAGAAGCGATAAAGAGAAAAAAAGAGAATTTCGAGCAACGCATAAGAATTTTTGGTGATCTCTTTTGTAGTCTGTGTACATCATTTTCGTTCGCCATCGTCAAACGACTTAATCGTAATTATTACAGTGATCTATTGATGACTCTAACGATCATAAGAGCAATATTTTTATATCCTCACATGGAGAGACGCGAATTTGATAATTTAGTTTAAAGTTTAACATATGAACAATTAATTTTCTTTTAAAACTTTGATGTCATGATAAATTACAAAAATGAAACTGATTAAAAGTACAAATCCTCTTCAAGTATTCATTGAGCAAACAATTTATTAAAAAGACAGAAACAACTCTGGGTTTCGAAGTTAAAAGGAATTCAACTCTAATTTTCCTTTTTGGGTTGTTTAATGAATTGCTCGGCCTGAGGCATGTTTTGCAAAGACTATGAGGCATGCAGGTGGATGAGAGCTCATTTCCCTTCTTATCGTCTATGACAAATCGCTTGCATCTTCTGCCTTAATTTTCTTTTTCTGCTTCAAGAAAAGAAAAAAGAAATAGAATTGTCTCCTTATTCTTAATTTGTTTTTTCAAGTACGGAATATTTTAGATAAGAAATGCCAAAATCAATTTTTCTGGTTAACGTGTCCGCAAATTGTGTCATAGCGACATATTGTTGCTGATTATTGCTACTTGTACCATGTCGAATATTCTAAAGAAAAAATGTGGCGTACTGACTTCATATACCGTGTATATTGCACCCGGAAATATGCATAATTTTAAAATAAGAAATAAGTTTCTATTTTTCAGTATTTAAATGAAGTTGATTTGTTTAGCTAATGTATAAATTTAGTAGTGTGCTACATATTTATTGATCACTTATTTCAAATATTGGTGTCGTTACTATTAACTATATATATATATATGGATATATATATTATATATATATGGGTCTCGAGTGTTCAGAGCTATTAGCACCTGATTAATCCGTAGTCGAGGACGATGAGCAGAAATGATTTTTTCTTTGGCCAAGTTTGACGACTCTGAGACTAGAACTCGGAGTTATTAGTTCTCGATCTCTTAACTCGGAACATACCCCTATTATTAGATGTGTCAACCAAACTTGATTTACTATTTATTATTCTTTGACAATAACTAATATTTTTCAAAATATCTTTTCCTATTCAATTCAATCTAGCGTCAATTATTTCAATGATTCAAATTGAGTAGAAGTTGAAAAAATTATACCCAACTGATCAAACACGGCTAGTTTATTTTAGTTTACATTTGTGTGTGCATATATTTTATCATTTATCTTTGAAAAGTCGTTTGAGTGACATTAATAATTATTTGCAATAACCATAAATTAACATTTTTTTATAAGAAAGAATAGCAAATATTTTATAAGAAAAAAAGTGAAAGTTAACTTTCTTTTCTTTTTTTAATTAATAAAATATTGTTTATTTTAAATTAAGAATTAATATGAAGTAAATAGTTTCACCCTCCCTCCCGTTAATTTATATACCCTTTTCCTCCTTATTCTTAGAGCGAGACAATTGTGCATTGTTCCTTTTATTATTGTATTATAATGTAATGCTTCATAAATCAACATTTGGCGATGGAAATTGAGTTTGGAGATGGATGCCCAATGCGGATAAGTATTCTTTTCCGAGAATATTTATATTTTTTTAAATTTTAAACTGGTTAGTACAAATAATCCTAAATTGTCAGTCAATCTTATGTTCTTCTCCTTTCACGATTAACTACATTGAACCCACTCTAGATATAATAATGGTAATAAAAAAATTAGTTTTAGATTCGTGCATAATGTACTTGTACCTTGTTTACATTTGTCTATATGTTTGACCAGAAGATATTCGTCACGGTTAATAATAATAATAATAATAATAATAATAATAATAATAATAATAATAAGGGATATATGTATGTGCAATATAAACAACAAAGTAACCTTATTTTATATTAATATATTATATAAAAATAGTGAACTAATTTTCAGCCGCAAAAGGCCATTCATGTAACAACATTAATTATATATTTATATTTATATTTATATTTATATTTCAAACTGATAAAAAATATTTCAAGCTGCCCATCGAGTTGGCTGGTTTTTCCACAATCTCTCTCTCTCTCTCTCTCTCTCTCTCTCTCATCCATCCAACCATCCTTGTCTTTCACCTCCACCGTCTTCTTCCTTTTTTTTCTCTTCCTCTTCAACAAGTCTGCAAGCAACCTGCTTCTTCAGAACACCAAGCAATCAACCTTCCTCCCTCCCTCCTTGCAGGACTGCTCCACTCCCTTTTCCCATAAAATCTCAGGATCATGGGAAGCAAAGCAGGTGGCGCCGCTGCATCGCCGGCGCCGACGCCGACGCCGCCCGTTGTGTGCTGCATGTGCGGCGATCACGGCCTGACGCAGGAGCTGTTCCAGTGCAAGGTCTGCCTCGTCAGATCTCAGCACAAGTAAGGGAGTCCCTCTTCTCTCCACCTTCTCGTTTCCTTGTTGCTGCCTGCGGTTCCTTAATTTGCAAAGCATCTATCAAAAGCTTCAACATTTCAAACCCGGATCGATCCACAAACATAGACAACAAACACACACACACCAAATCTTGTGCCATCGTTAGGATCCAACACAATATCTTTAACGAAATCTTCTGAGAACAGTTTACTTTTATCCAGCATCAGTTTGGTACAAACTGGTGATTTGACTGTCGTTATTTCATGCTTCTGCAACTGTATGTATATATGCAAACTCCAACAGTTCCTTCCGACACCAAATGCTGTGTTGCTGTACTCAGACTCCTCCTTCCAGCTAATTAATCTGACAGCAATTTTAGTGAAACAGTGCCATAAGAATTTACATATGGACTGGTACACACAAAAAGGTAAAAAAAAGGAAAGGGAAAGACATAAAACACAGGCATTAATATCAATATAAAAAAGTGGAGGATTTACATATCAATTTGATGCCCATCTTAAATGATCCCTTGGACCCAACGTGTGGTCATTGTATGATCCCAGAGCTCTTATATGTCAAGCATGTATAGCAGTACTGGAAAGGCTGTTCAGCAAGTTTGGCATCGTCGTTGTTGCTCATATATGGTTCATCTGTTGGACGTTTATTCCATCACTACTTCTGTGACCACCTTGTCTCCACCTATCAATTTATTGATCAGCTTCCAATGGGTGACTAAGCAAAACCAGCAGACAACAAACTCGTCAATCGGCAAGCATTATATCCATTGATCATATGCTTGCATGTTGGCGATGCTGATCATTCTGTCAGCTTCCAGTGTTCTTTATGTATCACTGTAAATAAAGTGCATGTTTGCTGATTCTTGCAGAATTAAATCCTACATATCTAAAGATTTTTCTGCAATCAATGAAGCAAATGATGTGTAATTGTCTAGGATGCTTTCCTCTATATTTTTATGATAATCTCTGTCAAGTGTTTTCTAGATAAATGGTGAATCCCTTCACATCAAAACATGATTTCCGCTCCTTCTGTAATCCTCACACTTTGGTAAATCTTATCAGAACTCGTTTTATTATGGATCACTTTTGTAGCCTTCGTATGTACGTGTTTGTACACATACCATATTCATAAATGTATGCATGTATTGAAGCACAAGTATGAATGGATGTTCACCGTATAATGGATTCAGATATAATACATGTATTAATGTATAATAGATATATTATATCAAGTTTTACTAATTAATGTTGGATCTTCCATCAGATATTGCAGTGATCTCTACCCAAAAGCCGAATCCTACAGGGCATGCAATTGGTGTCTGAGAGAGGATGGATGGAAAGCCCTTCCAAAAGAAGCCATTAAAGATCCTAACAACTTGAGTCCAGCTGCTTCTAACAGTTCTGAAACAACTGCCAATGGCAGCAATGTCTCCGGAGTTAAATTCCAAATGAGAGGGACTTCTTCTCCGCAGCTCATTAAGCCGATTAAGAAATTAAGGCTGCTGAATCGGTCGGCGTCGGACGTGACCGACCGGATGAGACGAACCGAGGAGGCCACACCAAGCATGGCAAGGGGGAGGCAAGCATTCAAGGGGAGGGTCAGAAGGTATAAGCTCTTGGAAGAGGTTTCTAGCTAACTTGAACTACTTTGCATGTTAACCACATATGAGGCTTCTTTTTAGACTTGAAGAAGTTAATTACCTGGAATAAGTAGCCACAAAGTGAGTGAATGCCTGTCTCTGTATCGATCATTTCCTGGTTGAAATAAGATGAAGAAGGTTCAAGTCTCAGGTGCTTCTAATTATTTTGATGGGCTTTTTTTCAATCATTTAGCAGAAGATATTTAGATATAGCTCTCTGATTAGCCTCTGCATGCATGGATGTATCATTATAATGAGGGGCGGAGTCAGAATATTAATTAGGGGTGTAAAATTATAAAATTATCTTTTGAAAGATAAATAATAAATAAGGGAAAAAATAAAAAAAAGATAAAGTAAATATAAAAAAATAAAGAAAAATGAAGATAAGAGAGATTAAATTTAAAAAAAATTAATCTTTATTGTAAGATATTTTTATTTAGCCAACAATATATATACCTAAAATTAAACTATTAGTAAAAAGATTTAACCGTATCTAAGTGTGCCAATGCATCATCTTGATCCTCCTTGACTCCGCCCTTGATTCGGATCAATTTAGTAGAAAAAGACGGTACTATATAGTTAGCTATCTGTATATTTACTTATATACTACGTACATATCTTTTATGTGTTAAACATCTGTCATTTCTATATATTTATTAGGAAAAAAAACCTGTCATTTTGGTAAAACTTGTGGTTATGCCAAGACAAAAGAAACCTAGCGATAGCATTCTAATTAGGTCAATACATGCCATCAATTACAATCTGTATCATTGTTAATGACCAGCAAATGAGACATAACACCTGACCGGCCTGCACAATATGCGGACTGATACAGACATAAAAATGAGGTTGGTGCATGCATGAGAGAGAGAGAGAGAGAGAGAGAGAGAGAGAGAGAGAG